>JAQZBX010083544.1:0-13369 GCA_029593785.1 Cabassous unicinctus
AGTTTTAAATATAACATTTGATTTTCAGTAATGGATTGCCAAAGTAGTGGTATATATGTTAAGTAGAATGCCAACATTCCCTAATCTTCTAGACTATATATATAGCCATGCAGTCACAGTACTGTGGTAAATACTGAAGAAGAAATTTACTAAATTGTCTGATGACAGAAATTGTCTGTGGTGCCTGTCATAAATACTCATCTCCTATCTGGGGATTCTGATACTTAAAGTCAATCTTGATGGCAAGGTTTTCCAGATGAATGCTATTTTTAAGAAGATTTGGGAAACACTTTAATAATTACCTCCCAACTGCACTCTGGGGCAACACCAGACTAAGTGCCTAAGAAATATACACTCCCAACCAACTTTTATCAGCAAGACAATTTCCATACAGAAATTTGGGGGAGGATAAAAAGAGAGGAACTTCCAAAACAGATGCATTAACATTGTTTTAATTAGCATATTTGATTTTTAGTGGTTTCATGTAAATCCAGTCTTTCCAAGCTATGTTTTATAAGAAAATAACCATATTATTAAAGCCTTACATTATATGATCCAGTCCGTTGATGTACACAGTTATACAAAACCTGTCACTCCTGATGTCTGTGCTTTGTCTCAGACTGCTTTCCCTGAGTTCAATGACATTTTCCCTCTTCACAAAATCTCTTCTATTTTTCAGTTCTTAATTCAAGCGTTTTTAAAAATTTCTCTGAAGTCTGTCCAGTGCCCTTCTTCTGAGTAAGCTTGATTATTCCATTTATGATGCCCCAATATTCTCAGTGAATGTTTTATCAAAGTACTTATGATATAAATATGCACCTATCTTATATGCCCTGTTTATATGCTATTTTATGAAATGCCTGATTATATGCTAATTTAAGAGAAGGGACTGAGGTCTTATTTATTTTGTGTCCTTAGAGCCCTCTACACTTCCTGGAACAAAGTATATTCTTAATACATATTTATTGAATGAATAAACTATGATACTTAAGCTAATAAAATTAAACTTTATATCAATTTAGTTATTTCTTTCATCAAAAATGTTAACAGGAGCTCTATAGCTAAGGAAGGCAGCACCTGCTTTAGCAATTTTATTCCTTATGATACATTTCACTGCACATAGCCATTTTTAATGTAAATTCATATAGAAAAACATCTAAAGTAGATTTATTTAAAATAAATAATTTTATGACCAGGTTGTAATATTGTGTTTCTAGTAATTTTTGAATTACATTATCAAACTAAGAAAGACAAATCTTCCCTGAGCCTCCTAGATAATTTTTCTAAACCCTGGAGCAAAAGGGTTGATATATGCTGGGACTTCTGAACCTGGTATTGCTAGTATAGTTGCAAATGTTATTCATAGTCATATAAATATCTAATCCCTGTGAATCCTGCTGAGCTATTTGCCTCAATGATTTACTTCAGTAGTGAATTACATATTGATTTTGAATCGTATTATAGGTGTTTCTGTTAAAATGTAGATTTTAGTTTCCCCAATGTCATCATAACTTCATATTTTAGTATTTATTGAAAAGGAATCTCCAAAGAAGATTTTTGCTGAACTACCCATTGTTTTGTGCCTTTTTAATCTATCTTGCTGCTATTGTATTCTTAAACAAATACACAATCTATTTGTCCACTATTAATCTAATAATTGAACACATTGTCAATTAGTCTTTAGTGTTTTCTGATAAAGTATGTAAAATAAATATAGCTAAGTATGAGAATAACATTGATTTGTGTATTTCATTTTAATAGTTTTCATGTTATTCCACATGCTTAAATTAATACCTACAAGTGTTCCATTGGCTACTTTAAATGCTCTTGCACATTGAGCAGCTTTCCCATTGAACTATCCTTAATGACTTCTAAATGCTTTCCCTAAGAGGTTCAGGCTAATTCAGAACCCATCAGTGTGCATGGAAAGTTTAAATTATGTTTCTCAATATGCATTACCTTGCACTTATCTGCACTAAATTTAATCTGTCATCACATTACCCAATCACCCAGTTTAATTAGATCCTTCTGGATTTCCTCATAATCCTGCATGCTTTTTTCACTAACCTAAAATTTTTTTGGTGATCAGCAGAAATTTAACACCTTGATACCTACTCTATCCTCTACATTGCTAATATGCTTTAATAATCCAACACTTACTATCAGCATCTTGAGACCCCTGCTACGAAGTTGCTTCCTCTAGAGAAAATCCACTCTTCATTTCAAATATGTTAGTCCATAATAATTGTATTAAAAAATATGCTCTTCTAAGTCTACAATTTTTATATGAGTTATCAATACAATATTAAGGAATTTCAAATTAAATAATACATAAATCTCTACACACATATATTGAGATGTTTACTATGTTTGCATTACTGCAACATGATGTTGATAGAAGATACAGAATTAATAGAAGTGTGAATGAGTTCTAAGATTTCTTCCAAATATAAACATATAAGAATAGTATGTGGTCAAATAGTGAAGAGGAAAGAAGGAGACATCAATTTCCTGTACTAGTTGCTCCCATATATGCTTGGCATCACTGTGCACTTCATGTGTACTGATTCAAACACACAGTCCACTTTATTATCTCATAAGTACAGATGGGAACACTGAAATTAAGGAAGTAAAGTCAGTGGGGCAGGGACACAGGCATAGCCTTTCCCCCAAGCCACCCAGGCTGCAGAGTAATTACAATACAGCCACTAATTGATCCCTTCTCTTCTCTTATTTTTTTAAAGTTTTTTTTGAGAAATATAGATTATATTTATAAAACTTAATATGTCCATTCATTTTATGAATTGCCATGTGGTATTATATTGCATTTTTCTGGATATTTACTTCTGGAACATGTTGGTTGATAAATTTATGCTATGTTCCATAGATATCATTAATCATATCTATAATGAATATAGTCATTCATTATATTAACAGATATCATATTTTGAGATGGGTCTCCTTTTTTAATTACATATTTTTTTGTGGTAAAATACACATAAAAATAAATTTAACTATTTTAAGTGTACAATCTTGGACATTAAGTACATTGACAATGAAGTACAACCTTCACTATTATCTATTTCCAGAATATTTTCATCATCCCAAATAGAAATTCCCATCATTTAATCAATAATTTTCTATTTCTTCCTTCCCTCAGCCCCTGGTAGCCACTCTTCTACTGTCCTTATGAAGTTTATTATTCTAAGTATTTCATATAATAGAAATCATATAATATCTGTCCTTTTGTGCCTGGCTTATATCACTTAACATGATGTCTTCAAAGTTCATTGAGTTGTAGCTTGCATCAGAACTTCATTTCATTTTACAGTCAAGTAACATTCCTTTGTATGTATAGACCATATATGGTTTATTGATTCATCTATAAACTTGAGTGGCTTCAATATTTGGCAACGTTTCAATATTTATACATCAGTTGTAACAAATGTACCATCCACATGTAAAAAGATTATTAATAGGGAAGGAGGAAAAGGGGAAGGATGTTGGCTATATGGGAGTCCCTTATATTCTGTATGTAACCTTACTGTGACCTAAAACTTCTTTGAAGACAATTAAAAAAAAAAAAAGTAAGACACTGGGAAAGAAATGGAAGAAAATGCCACTGTACATACAGAATAATTGATATTACAAGATGAAAGGAAAAAATGTCAAAAAAATAATTTATTTTATTTTTTAAATATTTTTCATTTTTAATACCCCAATCTTTTTTACTTTATTTTAGTTTTACTTTCTCTAAATTTTTATGTATTTTATTTCTTATGTTTAAACCTATCATTACTATTTCATTTTCCTATTAATAGAATTTAACAATATTCTTGGCTTCATTTTTGAAAAGGTTTTAGATCACAGAAGGGTTACAACTATGGCAGGGGAGGATCAATGGAGTGGGGTGTCAGTTGTGGGGGTTACATGGGAGGAAGTTCACCTGGGCATACATATAAGGTATATAAATATGTTCAAATGTTCATGGAGCATTGCCACAGTGAGTGGAGATTCACACAACTGAAAGACTTGAATTCCCATCATGAGGAGCTCTGCCACATTCTACAATGGAACAACAACAATTCACCAAGTGCAACGGCAATGACTAGTGAAGAAGGATGGTACATTGATGGGCCCTTGATGTTGATGACTATGCTTGTGAGCTTTTTGCTCTTGAATTTGCAACTTAGCCCAGTGTTGGAGAGTGCCTAAGAGTTGCCTCATGAGAGCCTCCTTGTTGCTGAAATGTGGCCTCTCTCTAAGCCAAACTCAGTATATAAATGCATTACCTTCCCCCCAGCGTGGAACATGATCCCAGGGATGAGCCTCCCTGGCACTGAAGATTACTACCAAGCACAAGCTGGATATACAACTGGAAAAAGACTTTGAATAAAAGGGGGAAAAGGTAAAGACAAATGATTGTTTATGGCTAAGAGACTTCAAAGTGAGTCAGGAGGTCATCAGAGAGGTAATGCTTATGCATGTGTCAGTAGGATCTCATAGATGGCCAAAGTAGATACTACTCCAAATAGTGGGGATCCTGAGGGCTCTGGAAACACCCAGGACCTATGGTCATGGCAGATAGCTCCAGAGTTTGGTGCCTTGCCAGTGGCCCTAGTTTGGAGTTTGTGTTCCTGAGTGTGACAGAGTTGGACTCAGATGTGACTTCTCTACACATCCCTCTTCTGTCCCTTTTATTTGAACCTATAATTGGTGTTGGAGTTGGTAGATATATGTCCAAGAGACTTTAACCCCTGGGCTGTCCATGTGTTAGCTGGGCTCTGAAATTCAATGGAGTTGCAATTAACTCCAGTTAATTGGACTCACCTAGGACAAATAACAAGGAGATGATGATGGATAGCAGCCATCCCAAGGAACCGAGAAAGTCTACAACTGCAAGCAAGAGAGAGTCCCATCCATCTGTCCCATGGGATCAAAACCTCCTCTCAATTAGAGGGAGAGTGGGCAACACCATCCCAAAATCCTCAGGATTGGGGAATGAACTATGGGCTAAAGTAGACTTACTGGTATTCTACTCTAGACTTATTGTGATTCTAACAATGGAAGAAACTATATCATTCATGTGGAGGCAGTGGCCACTAGAGGTTCTGAGGGCAAGGAAGGGGAAATACAGGTGAAATATGGGGGCATTTTGGGGACTTGGAAATTTTCCTGAATGACATTACATTGACAGATACAGGCCATTATATATCTTTCCATAACCTACAAAATTGTGTGGAAGAAAGTGTAAACTACAATGTAAAATATAATCCATGGTTAATGACAATGCTCTAAAATATTTTCCTCAATTTTAACTAATGTACCACACTAATGAAAGATGTTGTTAATGTGGGAAAATGTGGGAGGTATAGGAAGCTGAGCATATGGGAGTCCCCTATATTTTTATGGAACATTTATGTAATCTAAATACCTTTTTTAAAGAAATATATATATATTTATATTTATATATATATTTGGCTACTGTGAATGATGCTGCTATGGGTGTCCTTTAAAGCATGTGTGGAATGCAAGCAATGTATGCAATAATAACTAACATTTATATATTATACTATAAATTGATACTCTTTTGGTTTGAAGTAACAGAAAACCAAATCAAACTCACTAAAGATAGAGACTTTTTTATTGGCTTACTCAAATAATAAAGGAAGATTTAATCCAGATCTGAAATGAAGTCACTAGATCCATTTTCCTTCCACCCTTTGGCTTTTGTCTCTTCCATGTTGGTCTGTTGATCAGGTCCCACATGCCACCAAAATGGCTGCAGGGAAATCTGGTTCTGTGTTTCGAGGTTCAAGTCCTGTTTGAGAAAGCTAAATGGCTCTTCCATCAACATTTTCACCAAAAGAGTCATGGTAATCTATTTTTTTTTGTTGTTGAGTCTTGTGTCCAACTCTCAACATTTTCTATAACCAAGGGATGCATAATCTGAGCCAGACCTGAATCACACCTATATTTCTAGTGCTGCAATTGGAATCAACTGTACCAGAAGAACATAGGTCAAGAGAGGAGGAAGTGAGTATTGTTTGCTCTGAACAAGTATATACTACATTTTGGTAGATTCTCTCCTACATTAATGGCATCTCTATCCTCCATATCTAGGAAAATACACAGAAAAATGTATTACAGAATGTTTATTGAATAAATTAAAAAATGACTGTGTACATATAAAATGCATATATAAAAATATGCAACACATGGCTCAACCTATAAAATCAAGTCAATATTACAATTATAGTCTGAGCTGAGATTTTGTTTTGTTTTGTTTTGTTTTCAGACATTCTTGTCTTGAGATAACAAAGTTAGAGTTGTCCTGATTTATAGTAGGTACTTCCTATAGACAAATTAAATCTTATCATTCAAATTCTGTCTCCAATAGTGGCTACATCAGGTATTAGTAGATTTATGTATCAGTCATAAAGAAGCAAAGAAAAATTTAAGGTACATTTAGATATCCTATTGTTCAGTTAACTAAGTGATGATTTTAAATTACTCACACTTTTCATCCTTCATTTTGCTTTGTTTCCTACACACTTATTTTTAAGAAATAATTTGTTATTTTAAGAGGGAATACAGCAAACAAATGAATAAAAGGAAAAATAGTATAATGAAATGTACTTTAACAAGATACAGAAAAGTGCTTAAACAATCTAAAAAAGTAGCTTGAAGAAGAGATTGACAAATGTGTATTTTTATGTCTTTCTTATTTGTGAACATATATTGCTTAAGAACTTTTTAATTATGAAAAATATGATATATTTCAATATGAGGCAAACCAGAAGAGCATCTATAATACATAGTTAAAAAAATTAAACAAACACAGCCAACATATACCAAACAGTGAAGAAGTTGAATATGATCATTTCCTTAAAGAGCCTTCAGTGATCCTCCTTGATCACAGCCCCAATTTTCAATTCCATGGATAACCATTATTTCAAATTTGTATTAATCATTTCCTTGCTTATCTTTCTGTTACACACAAATTTAATTGCTTAGCTGTGTATATTTTTTAATATTAAATCAGTGAAATCACTGTACTTATTTTTATGTGACTTGATTCTTTCTCCAACTTTATTTTTTCTTAACATTCATCCATGTTGATGCAGTTACAGTTCATTCATTTACATTGCTTCACAGTGATTTAGTTATGAATTTATAGAATGTTATTTACCCTGCCCAAGATTTTTTTGTTTTCTTTTTATTTGGTTTTGTTTTTGTTATAATCTGAGTGGCTGTGCAAAACCATGAAGGTTGCACGGCACAACTTAAGGGATGCTGCTTCTCACAAAGACTATGATTTAAAAGACACTTCCTGGAAATGCAAAACTGCTAGAACAGCCAAATCCCAGGAGGAGCCAGCACACCCAATTGGTGTTCTGAAAAGTCTTCTCAATGATAGTACAAATGTGTGGGCAGAGTTAAGGGAACCAACAAGGAATCATGACACACCAAGGTACTGGAAATAAAGAAAAGCCATAAATAGCTGTGGTTATCAAGGTTATCAGAGCCCAGTTGAGCCCTTTGAGTAATGGGCAGACAACAGAAGCCATGGCCCAAGAAGGAAGCAATCATGACCAGAATAGCTAAAGCAGGATGAGAGTGGGAGGAATAAATATCTTGAACACTTTCTCCTTTTCCTCTTCTATCCCTTTCTTAATTGATCGAGATTTTTCATTTCTTTGAATTTTCCCTCTATTAGTTTCAATATTTTACAGTGTGTCTTTTATTTTTCCTCCTTTCTCCCTCTCTTCTTTCCTCTTTCCCCCTTCCTTTCTTTCTTCTTTCTGTCTTTCTTTCACTTCCTAACTTCCTTTCCTTTCTTTTCCTTCCTTCTTTCCTTCCTTCCTTCCTTCCTTCCTTCCTTCCTTGCTTCCCTTCTTTTTCTTTCTTTTACAGAATAGCCTAGAAATTCAACATGTATGCATTCTACTGATAATAAAGCACTTCATTCTATGGTTAAATGTCAGATGGACTATGAGAAGTACAGCTACTTAAAGGAAGCATGATCCTGAATTCACCACAATTCAAGTATTTAAAAAATTGGCTAAGAGAAACAGTATATGGAGGGTTTTATGAAAGATATGGTGTCTATCCATTACTCTAGGTGATAAAGTCCTAAATGTATTCCAAGGAACTCTGGTCTCAGAAATACTTGGCATAAGATGAGCTCTTAAATAGATACATGTAGGAAATCTGTATATATATATATCTATCACAGATTTTCTGGAAGATCTGTAAACACATTAGCACATTAGAGGCCCTGAAAATTTTGCAAACAGCAGAATAAATAAGCCTTTATAGAGGTTTTGAAAACTGTTTCAGATATTTATATTAATCTATTTTTTGGATTAATTTAGATCATCAGATATCTGGGTGTTTGTACTAAGTCATATTCATGTGAGCTAACATCTATTGAACACTAACTATTAACCAGGCCTTGTGCTAATCACTTTATTTTGTTATCTCATGTATTTTTTTCCCCAGTAAAACTAGAAGGTAGATGCAAATCTCTTCCCTATTTTATAAATAAGAAAACTAAGTTATATAGAAATTAATTAATTTGCCCAAAGATACACAGCAAGGAGCCCAGGTTGTCAGATTTCAGAGCCTGTGATATTAAATGCAATACTTGTTGTTTAATCATATGCCATTCAGTTATTGTGTGGTCTTATTTTTTCAGTGGTCTATAGATGCAAATAGTAATGTTCAGTAAACTCTTTCATGTCATTCTGCTACTCTCTCCTAAGGGAAAGCATTGAGTAAAATTAACTCTGATTTCAGTATCAATATGGATTTTGCTTTTCCTGGACAAACATTTTATTTTCATTTTCTTATGAAAACTGTGAATGAAGCAGGATATTGTTTGCATTTCCATTTTCTGAGTTGGCTCTGGCAATATTAGAGGTAAGGAGTAAATCTTACTGCCTTTGCTGTTCTATGAATATTCCTGGAATCACCAGTGTTGTTTTGTTTTGTTTTGTTTTGGATTGTCAATAAAATGTTGAATAGAGGGAAATGGAAACTTTGACTCAACTAAAACTGTAGTCACTAAATTACAGCTAATGGAATAGAAGCTGGTTGGAAAGCTTTTCAATACATTGACTTTCAGAGTTGTGGGAATCTTAGAAATTTTTGGCCTAAATATTTTATTTCATAAAAGAAGCAAAAGCTGTTCTTCATTTTATTTTAGAGAAATAAAGGACAACAACATCACAGCAAAATTAAGCCTGTTCTGATATCTTTTCATTAGAGTATTATTTGTCTGCTCTGTCAAGCAAGGTGGTATGTTCTGGAGATTTACAGTGAAATTCAAATATGACAGGGTCTTCTCTTTCAAAGTGCTTACAGTTGATTTGGGGATATAAACAAATAAGTCAGCCAAATCTGCATAGTAAGAAACAGAATGAAAAATACAGTATCTAAACAGATACACCAGAATTCCATTTAGGGAATTCTACCTTTATTCAGAAAAATACCAAGGTAAGTCTCTTGGAGTGGAAGATGAGATATAAACATAGCAGAAGAGATTACCAACTGCTCTACATTAGAAATAAATATGAATGCAGGTAGTATGAAGAAGAGAGAAGTGAAGAGACAAGGGAAGAGAGGTGACAAATATGGTTAGACATTAAAAAGTATGGAAATGACAGGGAACACTGATATTTAACAGTCAGTTTAACTTGTTTCTCTTGCTTTCCTATAAATAATGTTGTATCGGTTAAAACTTTTTGTAGATATATACTCAAGCTAAATTTTACAAAAGTAAGAATTTAATAGCTCATATAATTGGCCAGCACAGGGATAGTCTTCAAAAGTGATCTGACCCCAGGCATACGCTTCATCACTGTGGTGTTTGATGTTTTGGAGGATCCCAGAAAATCATGTCTTTAGGTCTAATCCATTCCTGTGGTTGTGAACCTATTGTAGGTAGAACTTTGATTAAACTACTTCAGTTAAGGGCCTTTGATTAGATTATGTCAATAAAGTGTGACTCAGAGTGGGTCTCTATCCTCTTATTGGAGTCCCTCATAAATGGGAGAGGGAAAAGACCCAGGAGCTCAGAGTGGAACCCACTGAAACTGAAAGAGAAAGCCATGAAAGCAAGAAGCTGAAACCAATGGAACCCAGGAGAAAGAAAGCCAAAGAAAGAGCAGCCAGAAGCTGAAAGCAACAAAGCCTGAAAGAGAAGGCAGAGACCAGCAAATGCTGCCACTGTGCCTGCATGAGATAGAAGTCCAGATCACCAACAACTATGTCTTTGGGGAAACAAGTTTGCCTGACACCTTGATTTGGACATTTTTCTCAGCCTTGGAACTGTAAGCTTATATGTTAGTAAATCTTCATTGTAAAAGCCAAACCATTTCTGATATATTGCCTTGGCAGCCTTTTGCAAACTAAAAGTAAACACTCTTTAAGCCTTTTTTCTTTCTTCTGTGTTTGCTCTTGTCTTCTTGGGGTGGCAAGATAGATATAACAGCTCTAGCACAGAGTGTCTCAGGTTCAACTCTAGTGGGAAAAAAAAATCCAGTTCTCATAGATCCCATTTACTCCTAGGATTCATTCGGATTGTCCACCTCTGAAACTACCATTCCATCTGAGGGATTTTAATGCTCTGATTTACTAAGCAAACCAATTTTAAATGGTTGCTTTAAGTTCGTTTTTTTAAATGGAGGATATTAAAAAAAAAAAAACACCTTGAAATGTGTAAGAATGCAACACGTGGACTTCTGGCCTGCCTTTTATCTCATTTATTTGCAATGGTGATCCATACACATTATTAGTGCCTATAGTGATATTTACATATAATTTTTATATAAACTTTTTTTTAGAATAGCTTTACATTTACAGAAAACTTGCAAAGATATTACAGAGTTGTCATATGCCATATACCCAGTTTCCCCTATTAACATCTTACATTAATATGATACATTTGTTACAATTAATAACCAATATGGATACATTATTATAATAACTAAAGTCTATACTTTGTTCTGATTTCCTTAGTTTAAACATAATATCTTTCTTCTGTATCAAGATCCCTTCCAGGATAACACACTGCATTTAGTCACCATGTCTTTTTAGGCAACTTTTCTCTATAAAAGTTTTTCAGACATTTCTTGTGTTTGATGAACTTGACAGTTTTGAGAAATACTGGTCAGGTATTTTGTAGAACATTCCTTAAGTGGTATTTGTCTGATATTTTTCTCATGATTAGAATGGGTTGTGTGTTTCTTGGCAAAAGACCACACAGTGCTATTCCCATCATATCATAACCTAGCTGAGATAAAGTTTGTCAGGTTTTTCCACTGTAAAATTATTTTTCCCTTCCACCCTTCTGTACTTGACTCTTTGGAAGGAAATCACTACATGCAATTCACACTTACAAAGTGGGGAATTATGCTCCACCTATTAAGAGCAGGGTATCTATATGAATTATTTGCAATTCTTCTCCATGGGACATTTATTTATTCTCCCATTTTATTTTTTTTAATCATTTATTTATAGCAGTGTAGACTCATGTTATACTTTGGATTATAATAAAACATTATTTTATTTTTCAAATTCTTCTACCTTTGGACATTAAGAGCTTTTTCAATTGGCTCCTGTGTCTCTTTAACATACTCCCATTATGTGTTTGTTTGTTTGTTTTAGAACTTCCTTATTTTCTGGCACTACAAAATGTTCCAGGGTCATTTTGTAAATTTCCAGCCCCAGCACTAGAAACAGCCATTTTCCCATGGAGCTCTGGTTCCTTTTATTGCAAAATAGCTTTAGAAACCATAATCTGGATGTTAGGTGCATTTGCTGTTATTCAGATATCATAGGTTCTAGGTTTGCTCAGCTGACAAAGCAAGGAAATATATGTGTGCATTCTAATACATGTATAAAATATTTTATAAGTAACAATCTATATCTGTATTATGCTAAATATGGGTTCACACTGATGTCTCCAACTCTAATTCATTACACATGAACCATTCTATCTTCCTCCCCTTGCTTATCTCTAAGATCCCACTCAAACAGTGAGAAACCTGGCTGTCATCATCCACCATCCATTTAATTAACTGTTAAACTCTGATGATTGTTTTCAATATAAGAGAGACTTGAAGACATTTAGATGCTACACCATTTAAGAGGGTGATAGTAAGTATATTGGGAAATGCAGTAATTAATAAAGCAAAGTATTGAAGAAAGAAGAAGAGGTGAGCTCAAAGGAAATTTACCTTGGACAAGAGGAGAGACCACCTCTAATCAGACAAAAAAGTAATAAAAAGATGGGTATAGAAGTATTATCAAGAGTAGGAGAAGAAGTCAAATTACTTATTTCCCACTTGCTTCTATTTTCTTAATGATGTAGGAAATACAATGTCCATGGCTGAAAGGATGATAGGGCAAGGAAGTTTTCTTACTATAGAGAAACTGAGAAAAACGATGAATATTTGCTTTAAACATTTAAAAAGAGATGACTAAGAAGAATTAGAAGGGGTTTCAAGTCAAATGGAAAACAAAAGAAAAAAATAATTTTTAATAAGGGGTCAAAATTTTAAAAGTATGTGTTTAATTATTTTGCATGTCTAAATGCAAATGAAAAATTAGCATTCTTCAAAGAGAAGCTATATAATGTAAATAATGAAAATTTGATAGTCAACATCTGGGTCTAAAGTCCAAATTTTAATAAGAGAGGTGTGAATGTGTCCAAATTTGGAAAGGTACAGTAATTTGAAGAAAAAAGTAAGTGATTTAAAGTCATCTTATAAAACAGAAAACAAAAATAACATTTCACATTTAGTTAAATAATTACATAATTATGAGTATATTTTTTTGAAAAAATGTAAACAAAAAGACTCATATTACAATAAAAATATGGTATAAGAACTGGTGAAGATTAAAAAGAAAATACAAATTCAAACTATTATTGATAATCATTATAATAGTGCAGAGTTAGGGTCCAGCTACAAAGTTAGAAAGAACAGTCTCCACAAAACTGCCCTCACTGCAATCACTAGTTACAAGTTTGGGAGATCCCAAGGCCACCCTCACTTCTGAACAGCTGATTATAAATTGAACCACTTTCAGGTTTGATTATTCATTAGAGCAACACGCAGAATTCAGAAACAGGCTGTACTTCAAATACAGTTTTATGTTAACAAGAGTATGCAAATCAGAAGAGAAACAAATCAGAAAGATGAGCTTTCAAAGGGTCTTAAATGTCAAGTTTCTGTCATTCTCAGGGACATTTTCCTCTACTGGTACATAAATATGTGAAAATACACAAAGGATCAGTAGGTTGCCAACTAGGATAGTTCCCACTAGCTTTTAGGGTCCAGAATTTTACTGAGGTTTTATT
>JAQZBX010083545.1:0-13379 GCA_029593785.1 Cabassous unicinctus
TGCTGCTTATGTACTCAAGAGCTCCTCTATTTGAGAATGATGCAGGACTCCTGAGGATGGGAGTTTAGTATTTTTTTGTTTATTGTGTGAATCTCCACCCACTGAGATAATACCCTATGCTAAGATGAACATATTCATATTCCACTGAAGCATGCCCTAAGGTGCATGCTTTCCCACACATCCCGCCACCACTGACACCCTGCAAGAGTGATCCTCCCCTGCCATATTTGCCAAAAAATGTGTTTTAATCCATGTTTTCTGATGCAAAATCAGCGCTTAATCTTATTGAGATCTGCCTATGCATAACTAGTTGCTATTCTCTTGAAGCTTTCAGAAATCTCTGTTTGCCCTTGATATTGGATATTTTGACTACCATGTGCTTGGGTGTGGTTCTCTTTGAATTTCTTCTGTGTGGGCATCATTAGAGTTCTTTAATGTGCTTATTAATGACTTTTCAATTTGGGAAAGTTTCTATTCTTAGTTCTTGAATTATTCCTTCTGCCTCTTTCTCTCTTTCTATTCTTGCTGGACCTCCCATAAAGCATATATTGGTAAGCTTGATGGTTTCCCACTTATCTCTTAGTTTCTATTTGCTCTTTTTTTTTTCCTTATTGCACCTCAGCCTGATTCATTTTGATTTTCTTGTTTTTGAGATTACTTGTTTGTTCTTCAGTCATCTCCTATCTGCTATTGAAACCCTCTATGGATTTTTTTCATTTCCTTTTTTTGATCTTTAACTCTAGTGTTTCAGTTTGGTTCCTATTAAGAATCTCAAAGAGATTCCTATACTAGTAGTTCATTGACTTCCTCAGGTCAGTTAATTCTGTCTCCATATGTTTCTTTATTTCCTTAATCATACTGAGGATCATTTTTTAAAGTCTTTGTCCAGTGAGTCCAAAGTCTTGTCCTCTTTGCTGATGGTTTCTGAATTTTTATATTTTTCAGGTGGATGGGTCATCATTTCTTGTTTATTTGTTTGTCTTGCAATATTTTGTTGCACATTGTACTTTTTAATATTCTAAAATGTTAACTGGGATTTGATTCCTAAGCTGTCTCTTCTTCCATTTTGTATCCTGCTTATGTTATACAGAGTTTTATTTGAATGCCAGAAGCTAAACCAAACAAACTAGCCAAAGCAAAAACCTTTCATAGTATTTGCAATCTGGTTCCTCCTTGATATCAATAATGAAAAAGATCACTGAGAAGATTATATTGGAATTAATATCAGATGAGGTAAGTGAACTAGGGAGGATCCTGTGGTAAAGGACCCCACGTTTCAGGAAACTATCAGCATTAAATGGTTCAGGCAGAATGTCACCTAGCATGCTTGAAAAATAGCGCTGTAGGTTGAGTTGTACCCCCAAAAAGATATGTTCAAGTCTTAATATCCAGTCCTGCAGTTGTGAACTTGTGTGGAAATAGAGCATTTATATGTAATTAGTTATGCTAAAGCCCAATAAAATCAGGTGGGTCATAAGCCAGTATGACAGTTTACCTTTTAAAAAGAAGCATATTTGGACATACAAGGTTGTTTGAGGAAAGTGCGAGAGAGTGTCATGCTGCCACAAGCCAATGAACACCCAAGATTTCCAGTAACTGCCAGAGCACATGAAGAGAAAAGAAATAATCTTCTTTTAAGGCATTAAGCAAGAGACTGTCTTTGCTGCCACCTTGATTTGAGATACCTAGCCTCTATAACTTTGAGACAAATAGTTACTATTGTTTTAAGACACCCATTTTGTGATAATTTGGAATGTCAGCACTATGCAACTAATATAAACAACAAGATTCCCAGTGGTGGTACAGCATGGTGGGCAAGGTAGAGAGGTATAGGGGATGAATTCAGGATGCCAAATCATAGGTGTCTTATAATTCAACACATAGCTATTACTCTGAATGTGATTGAAAGTTTCGTCCTGAACAAAAGCATGGCTTGTCAGGATCTCTATGGCCACAGTACTGAGAAATGAATGGATGAGGAATAGAAAACAGGAACAAAGTGGGAATACTATTTTAGCAATATGGGCAAGAGTTGATGGTGTCTTGGGCCAGAGTGGTCAGATTATGGATGCATCGAGGAATTCGAGCTGACAGGGGTTGCTAATTGCTCAGATGTAGAATGTGATATAAAGTAATCAAAATGATGGAAATGTTTTGGTAATGGATGATGGTCATGGTAGCACAATATTGTTGGTGCTAACTTCTGTGGAGAAGACTTAAGAAAACATGCCTTTATGTTAATATCCATACACTTATTTTTTTTATAATTTTTTTTTAATTTTTAAAAGATACTTAGATTACATAAATGTTACACAAAAATTGTAGGGATTCCCATGTGCCCCAACTCCCACTCCTCCCACAACCTCCCAAATAAACATCCTTCATTACAGTGGCACATCACCTGCTATAGATATACAAATCTTGGGGCTTTGCCACTAAGCATGGACCATAGTTCACATTGTAGACCACACTCTCTCCCACACAGTTCTGCATGTTATATGATGAAATGAAATGGCCTATATCTGTCATTTCAATGTCACTCAGGATAATACCCAAGTCCTGAAAAAGCCCCTGTATTACAGCTGCTTTTCCCTCTCCCTGCCAGCAAAGTGTCCGGTGGCCACTGGCTCCACATTAATGTTGTAATTACCTCCATTGCATGAATCATAATATGTCTATAACAGAATACCAGTAAGTCCACTCTAGTCCATAGCTCTTCCCCCAATCCTGAAGAGTCTGGGATGGTGATGTCCACTCCACGTCGAATTGAGAGGGGGCTTATATCCCATGGATAAGATGGATGGGATTATCCTGCCTGCAGCTGCAGACTCTCTCCATTCCCTGGGATGGCCATTGTCCATCATCATCTCCCCACCAGGTGTCCAGGGTGAGTCCATTGAGCTGTAGAGTAGGAGTTGAAGTTCCACTGAGATTCCGGGCCCAGCTGGCACATGGGCAGCCCAAAGACTCAAGTCTCTGGAAGTACACCTACAAACTCTGGCACCAATATAGGTTTGAATAGAAGGGACAGATGGATCATGTGCAGGGAAGACATATTTGGGTCCAACTCTGTCACTCTCAGGAGCAAGGATTCCAAAGTAGGGCCCACTGAAAAGGCATGAAACTCTGGGGCTATCTGCCCTGATATAGGACCTGGGTGTCTCCAGAGTCCACAGGAGCCCCTCTGTTTGGGGTGATATCCACAATGGAAGCCTATGAGATCCTATTGAGATGTGCTTAAGCATTACCTCTGGGATGACTTCTTGACTCACTTTGAAGTCTCTTAGCTATATGATCTCGTTTGTCTTTACCTTTTCCCCCTTTTATTAGAGGTCTTTTTCCAGACATATTGCCCATCCACACTTGTTAGTAATCCTTCGTTTCCAGGGAAGCTCATCCCCGGGAGTCATGTCCCACACGGGGAGGAAGGTAATGCATTCATATGCTGAGTTTGGCTTAAAGAAAGACCACATTGGAGCAACAAGGAGGCTCTCAGGAGGCAACTCTTAGGCACCCCATAACAATAAGCTAAGTTTCAATTTCAAGAGCAAAGCCTCATAAGGCAAGTCATAAATAACAAGAGCCCATCGGTGGATCCTCCTCCTTTGCCAGACACTGCCCCTGCACTTGGGGGAGTGTTGCTACTCCCTTGGAGAATCAGGAGGATACTGATATATTGGGTTGAGTGGTGCAGAGTAGACAGGTGGGTAGATTGGGAAGGGTAGGTTAGAATACCCAGGATACTTAGGAGAGAGGACCAGGTGAACACTTGGGATTTGTGGGTATGCAGTTGAAAGTACAGAAATGGGAATGCTCTTATGGCAATATGACAAGGAAGTGTCACTGCCTTAGAGTGTTTGTTGGGGTGCATTCAGGACAGGGTACAACTGGAGCAGGCTTCTGGGGAGTGTGTGAGTGTTCATCCTGTCATAATGTGTTGCATCAGTGGGTGGAGACCTACACAATGAGAGGGAAGGAGTTGGACTCCCATCTTTGGGAGGACCGATTTGCTCAGAAATAGACAGGTGGGCATCACTTAAGAGTAAGGATGGTTCCTAATAGTGGAGGATAAACCAGTGTGTCATGACCTCTTGTTGCATGTAACTATGAATCTTGTCATCCAATGAGTCCAGCCAGGAGTTTGCCATAGGCCCCAGGTGGGGTGGGGAGGGAAGTACAGAATAGATCAAACAGGGGTTATTTAGTGGTCAGTGGAAATGTTTTTCGTTACCTTACAGTGGTGGACACAGGACATGATAAATATCATCAAAATTTATAAAAGTGTACCATCTAAAATGTAAACCATACTGTAAACCATTGACAATGTTTAGTAGCTATGTTTCATTGTTATAACTGTATATCAGTTATAACAATGCTACCGTCCACATACAAAAAGGTTTTAATATGGGGTGAGGAAAGGTGGAGGAGTTAAAGTATATGAGCGTGTCTTGTATTCTGTGTGTGACATTGCTGTGACCTAAAACTTCTTTGAAAAATAAATGAAAATTTGTGAGGCTTTGGGGAGTGGGAGGAGGAAGGTTCCACAGTACAGACTGGACACAAGATATTGCAGTGATAAAAAACAAAATGTCGAAAAAAAATTTTTTTTAATTTAAAAAAAATTTTTTCTTCTGGTTTGAATAACCCAATCCTTCATTTTATTTTTATTTGTTTTAAAGGTTTCATGTATTTTATCTCTTACATTTAAACATCATTATTATTTCATTTTCCTATTAATTGTATTTGGCTGTTGTATTGGCTTCATCTTTAAAGAAGCTTTAGATCACAGAAGGTTTGCAACTGGGGAGGGAGGGGAACATTGGTATGGGGTATCAGGAAAGAGTGGTGCATAGGAGGAAGTGCACCTGAACATTCATAAAAGGTATATAAAATTGTTCAAATGCTCATGGGGCGTGTTCACAGTGGGGGGTGAACTATTCAATAAATGAGACACTACATACCCTTATTAAAAGGACAGCAGTCCTTTTACCTCATGCAATGTCCAGGTGGATGCTCTTACATGGAAGGCTGAAATAACAAATGTGTCTTTATGGCTGGTATATCCATTCACATTCCTGTTAAAGTCTAAACTTCTCTAAACCATAACAAGTGACTCAGAATATTTCTGTTAGGTAATTTGGCCATGTTCTCTGAGATAACTGGGGCTTTTAGGAGAGAGGAAGAGAAGTATAGCTCTCATTTCTTGTACAAGAGCAAACCATGGTCTTTTCAATAAAAAATATCAGAGTATTATCATCTCTGGATTGAGATAGTCCCATCTTTCTTCAGAAGACCAGGGAAAGTATGCCATCTACCAATCTCATTCAGCTTAAATACATGAGTATTTTAAGATCTCGAGT
Organism: Cabassous unicinctus; assembly: GCA_029593785.1. NCBI lineage: Eukaryota > Metazoa > Chordata > Mammalia > Cingulata > Chlamyphoridae > Cabassous > Cabassous unicinctus. The sequence continues at coordinate 5,361 of JAQZBX010083545.1, forward strand.
TCTAAACAACTCTCCTGAAACATAGCAGCATGGAACCAGAGAGAAATCCCAGCTTGTTCCTTGTATTTCAAGGACATTTTTTACTTAAGAAGAAGAAACTGGAATTATCATTATCTCATCAACTTTATAATTCCAAACAAAAATAGTATTATATAAAATATGTATGGCTTAAAGAAAAGTCAAGTCTACAACTTATCTTTTCTTAACATTTTCAAATATTCAATTCTAGTCTCTGCCAAATCAAGGGCTAATTTTGCCAGACATAGTGAGTAATAGACTATTTCTGGCAAGACAAAATCTAGCTTTTACACAGATATTACCCAAATATTATGATCAGAATAGTGATGCAAATTATATGAATTAGTGATGAAATACTAAATAAATATTTCAGTTTCAGATATCTGAATTGAACAAGTGGTTGAGTTTTAAGGTTTTACTTAACTTTATGTATTACATTTAATAAATTCCACAGTGTTTTTATAAAACAGGAATTTTACTTGATTTTTTCATATCACATATAAACTGCTACACAGAATAAAATTAAAGAAGAAAACAAACCAAATATCATATATTTACAATTATTATTTCATTACCTTTTTCAAATGTGTATGGAATCTACCACTCTGTCTAAGTAACAGATATTTGATCCATAAATTCTATGGAAAACTCTGGAAAGATTTAGAATATACATTTTGAGACATTGCTGATTTTGGAAAACATACTTGATGCTAAATTTCAACATTTCAAAATGCTTACAGCTTCTAGATTTTGAGGCAAATCTGCGTATGAAAACAATATGAGATAGAGCATGGAATGTGACTACAAGATCAATGACAGTCCAGATGAAGAAATAACAGTGGACCTTTGAATATTATTAAAACACTTCAATAGTGATGGGATCACTGCATTTGTTCATAAAGAAAGGACAGAATAGGGTAACAGAAAGAGAGAAGATATTGAATGGTAGATTGTGAATATTGAGGAAATGCAGAGTGGGTGCATATTGCATTTTATAATAGAATAAAAATAAATGTGATCACCAGCCTGGGGACAATATTTTAGGAAATAATAAGAATGTGCAGAGTTGAGGTGCTATGGAGAAGATTACACATTATTATTGACTTAAAATTATGTATAACATAAGCAGTGGTCCAGAGGAAGCCTTTTGATTTCTAGAGGTGACAGAATGAGAAAATCAAAAGAAAATGGTAACACTCAGTCAGAAGTGAGGGCTTTCTTTTTTCACTGAATGCAAGTTCTGAGCTTCAAGAAAAAGAAGAGCTTAATTTTAGCAACTTTAATCTAAGTAGCTAGGATGAATTGATAGAAATAATAAAAATATACAGTAATGTACAATGGGAATAGTGCATATCTGTGAGTGGTAAAATATGATTTTTTCAGTTTTGAACATGATGAGGTCAAAATAATAGTAATATACTCGAATTAGATATCTAATATCAGAGATACAGAAATGTAAGTGCTCTACTTGGAGGGATAGGTGGAAATGAGAATAGATGTTCATCACAGGAAAAGGAACAAAATGGGGAAATGTAGAGTAAGTGGAAACCAAAGGTGAAGAATAGGAAAAGTGAAATGATAACTTTAAGCAGGCATATGAGAATAGACAGGTAGGCAATTAAAGATAGTAACAGGAATATCATCAAATAAATTTGTATAGATATAGAAATATAAAGAAAATCAGATGTAGATATAAATAATATAAAATATAAATTATATAGATGATATATATCTATATTGATATAGGTATAGCTACAGGTATGGTTACGGCTATGGATATGGATGGAGGCAACATGACCACATATCCAATATTACTTAAAGTAGGCCATTTATACCACTTATACTATTGTTAATAACAGTTCTCTGAGTTGCTCTCTAAAATGTTATTTTTGGATGATATTTTTTTATTTTCCACGTGGACAGAGATAGATGTACTTATATGAACAGATATAACACTTAGGATAGGTATGTGTAAATTTCTATGTATACACAGGTCTGCGTACTATGTAGCTATAGACACTCTTTCTGAGGATTCAAACTAAATGGAGTGTTAAATAAGTACCTTGTCAATATTATGCATAAAACATAAATCATGTTTTATGACATAAAACCTTTTGAGTGCTACTTTAACCTTTGTGTTTCTCAAGCTGTATATGATGGGGTTTAATATTGGGGTGAAAATACCATACAGCATAGAGATGAGCCTGTCTCTGCCTGTGATGTGCTGACTGGAGGAAGAATGAATACAGGTGAACATCATGGTGCTATAAAACAGACCTAAGACAACGAGATGGGAAGCACATGTGGAAAAGGCTTTGCGCGTCCCTTCGGATGATGGGATCTTAAAGATGGTGGATATGATGTAGATATAAAAATAAAAGTTATCAGAAAGGCACTGATCGCTAAGATCCCCCATACCACTAAAACGAACATCTCTGCCACATATGTGGAAGAACAGGAGAGTGCCACCACTGGCGGGATGTCAGAATAATACTAGTTAAACTGATAAGACTTACAGAAAGACAGGAGGAAGGTGAACACCTTATGAAAAGAATGAAGAAACGCTGCTGCCCAGGTTCCAACTGACACCTGGGCACAGCATACCTTGGTTATGATGGTATGATGATAATGAAGGGGGAAACATATGGCCACACACCGGTCATAAGCCATGATGGCGAGGAGGACCTCAGTTCCTGCTAGTGTCATGAAAAAATAGAGCTGCAAAGCACACCCAACAAAAGAAATGCTTTGCTTCTCAGGAAGTTCTCAAGCATCTTGGGAACACTAGCTGAAGGGCAGAATATGTCTAAGAGGAACAGATTTGCCAAGAATTAATACATGGTTGTGTGTAGCTTTTTCTCAGTCCCAATAGCCAGAAGAATGGCACCGTTTGCCCACAAGGTTACCCAATAGATGACAGCCAAAGCCACAATGAAACGATAGTGCACCTCAGTGAGATCAGAGAGCCCTAAGATGAAAAAGTCCTTGGTGGTGAGATTGTAGATGTCTATCTCCTCTCTCCACCTTGGTCTTTCTGGAGCAAATGAAACCAACATACAGAGGTTACCAGAAAAAATCTAGGAGTCTAGTGATGATGAACACTTGGAAAATAATTCCGTTGTGGTTAATGATAAATGTTGTTAGCACAATTTTAATGATAGATATCAAATTGATATAAATGCTGATAAAAAACATTCCATGCATTTATGATATTTATGGAACATTCACCCTCAGTTTTTTAACAAGAAGGTGAAATTTTAAATTTCATCTTAGTGAAATTGTGGTTGGTCCACAGGAGCTTTTGTGATTTCACAATTCAGTGAAAGCTGGTGGTCCATCCACCACATCTGCTTAGGCAGCTATATTTTTCTCTCCTGTATTATCTCATGTTTTTTGTTTTATGCACTGTCTAAACACTGAGTTAGCTGAAGATAGAAAATGTGTATTTTTATTGAAAGTAAATTTTACAAATAGGAGAGAGAATATAAGATTAATACATAATTGTTCAGTGAAATAATGATTGAATTGTGTGTTATTTGGTTTGAGAAAGTGTTTCTAATGGAAAGAAATAAATATAACAATATTTCTATAACTTCACAATATAATCATTTAAAAATGAAGAGTAACATGTTATATCCTCAAAAAGTATACCTTAATGCACATTAAATTTAGCCTATATATTATAAATGAAAACTTGGTAACAGTGTCTGAATGTGATCCCAACAAAAAACAGACCTGTTTCCATATATATTCAAATCCATTTCCCATTAAAATTTAAGTGCTTGAGTACATTTTATTTAAAATTTATATTTGGTAGCACATATTGTTTTTATTTACCCTGTTTAACTTTTTAATTACACCTCAGTATACCAGAAGAGCCCAATCATCACTAAAATTATGATTATTTACAGAAGTAATTTAATTTCATTAAAGGTCAAGAAATTGACAAGCATGTTGAATTTTTTGTTACTTTAAAAACTAATATATTCTGTTTTTATAAACTGCACATATGCATGTAAGAAAATTCAAGCAGAATAATTTTGAAAATAAAATGCCAAAATAAGTCTATTGAGTAGCATACTTATTACAAAATATACACAATTGTTTCTTCAAACAAATGGAATTATTATTTTTTGACAAGTTTTGATTTTTCTTTGGAAAATTTTAAATAAGAAATGCTGAAATTAATTGGAAGATGTTATTATTCTATCCTTAATGGCACTATTACTATTTTTGTTCTTTTGTTCCCTTAAACAGCAGCACCTCTTTCCTGTGTGAATTAAAATAAACTCTTTTAAGTGATGATCTGTAAATTCTACTTTGGAAAAGAAAATTATTCTATTAAGCAAAAATGATTAGATAACATTATTCAATGAGCAAAAGTTTGTTAAATGGGTGAACAAAGAAATTGGAGCAAAAAGTATCTGCTGCATTAATTCTCAAGTTCTCAAATGTTCAACTTTCTGCAAAGTATTATATGTCATATATTAATATTTTGAAAAATAATTGTGAATATGAGAAATTAAAGGCACTTTTTATTAAAAGACATTTTTAATTTGATACAGTAAATATTTTACATTTTATATTAAGTAATTAACATTATAACCACACTTAAAAAATTGACCTTTTTTTCTAAATAAGGGTTATGAGAAATAAGTCAATAACTTCCTGATAAAAACACTTAGCTAGGTTCTACTTGCGGGTACATGACCAATGTGTATGGTGAAGAAATGATAATAGATTTTCCCTGAAATTTGCCCTTGGTTGTTCAAATTTCCTAAGTAAAACTTTTGGTCTTGGCATGTAAATTGCAGAACTTGTTCATGTGGAAGGAAATATATGTTATTAACAAACCTCTCATGTGGTTGCAAACACAATTAAATCCCAGAATTTGTCCTTATATGTAGAAAAATAAAAGCGATATTTTCATCAATAATTGCTGAGGAAAAGTTTCTATACCTTTTTTTTTATAACAAATGATTCTAGAAACAGAAAAATCCTTATGCAATGCAATCTCCACTGCTTTGTGGGAGAACTTGGTATGAATATAAGCATGAGTAAATGAACTATACATGTTGGAGTCCGCTATTTTCATATTCACAAACAGCCAACCATTTAAGGAAGAGCCAGAGCTAGGGGCATGTGGCCAGCATTAGCCTTACAAGGGACATTCACCACGAATTAACTCTTTGTGTTTTCTGTGACTTACACCTTTACATATGGTCAAAGGCAAACATACCGTATATGAAGCTTCTCTCTGTAGCAAATTGTTATTTCATATTTCCACTATATAGCGAAAAGAAAATGAGTTCTTTAAGTAAAATTACCACGGTTAGATGTTAGATCTTAAGATAATTCAAAATAAAATTTATTTAGTACATTAATATAAAGGAAATACTATAGTTAAAATTTCTTAGTATATAGGATATTAAATTGTCTCTTAAAAAATATTGCTAAGAAGGTTTCTTTCATCTTTCTTCTTAACCTAATGGACCAGTAACTCTTAAATTGGAAGAATCATAAAAACCCTTCTGGTGTGTAATTTCTTCCCCTGCTTTCTGAGGTCCTCCTTGACTAGTAGTCCTCAGAGACTCAATTATCTAGGAAATATAAATCAAGGTGTAGGGTCAGAAACATGCTTTAGATGCAGTAGAAATTTACATGGAACGGTATTAGACACCTGTATGTGCATATGGCTAATTTTTAGGACCCAAACAATTTCTATGCATTTAATGACCCAATCAATCTAATATTATTAAAAATACACATTTTCCCTTACCTAATTTATATTTGGTTTACATTCCATAATGTGTAAATTTTCACACCATATCTCACAATCATCTAATTGTTTCTTTTAGCTTAGAAAATCCACAATTTAGCCAAGGGTTTTCTTGCTTTTGCAGTTTCAGAGATTTCATTACCAATATGATGTTTCAACAAGATGAAGTAAAATGATCCAGCCAAATAAAACACATCAGCAAAGAAAAACAAACTCCTCATTTATATATGGAGTTCATACTGGATTTTGTTCTTTAATGTATATCATGCCCCCTTTCGCCTTTGGAAAAGCAACAGTTAGGACTCTAGAGGGAATGTGCTTCTCTTCTTGAATAAACCGCATCACCACCAACCTAATAATGTCCTCTCATTTTTATAACTGATGAACATAATAAATTGAAAAAAATCTTAATTTTTCAGAAGTGACAATTTTATTTCTTCTCATTCTCTAGAGTAAGATATAAGAAAACTTTTTCCAGGTATTGTTTTGCCTGACAAAAGTAAACAATGAATTTATGTTATTAGGATATTTTTTCTATAACAAGAAAACATCATTCAGGTAAAATATGATTATACAATCAACTTGCTATAAATTTGCATTTTTCATCATAGTCTGATAAACATTACTTTAATATATTATAACACAGTTTTTATTGTTAGATTAAGGTTGACATTCTTCCTTTGCTATGAGAATTATGTTATTTTGTTGGAGAATATCCTGATCTTATCAGATTTGTTCTAAAATGTTCAATGTTGAAATGTCAGTTTTTCTGCAATACATTTTCAAATGTTTAAATGGTGTATTGAGAAAATTTTTCATATTTTAAAAATATTAGAAATTATATATATGCCCAGATATATATATGATAATTACATTTGATAAAAGATTGTGCACTCTTCTTAAACAATTGAAAGAATCTGTATCTACAAATTGAAAACTATTTATGTGTAGGTAAAATAATATGTTAGCAATTAATAAGTTCATTTGAAAGTTACATAGGTGTTCATTATAGCATTTCAATTATTCTATATCTCTGTAAATTTTCTAAATAAAGTGTTGGATAAAATAAAATATCATCATCAAAGCAATGATCTTGGGAAAACTATGTCTCATAGTCTACCCTCAAGCCCTCATCACTAATCAATTTCTCTATTACTGTGGAAAGCACATAAACTCTTAACCATACACTGTGAGGCTTTGAAAAAATATTGTCTTCACATTTAACCATGAATGTTTGTCCATATGTACTTTTTGAGTTTATTACTGTCCTTTGTTTATCTCTGTGATAATTGGAAGATTTATAAAATTTGTAGCTACTTACAAATATTTTTTGTTCTTTAATGAAGTAGGCTTTAATCACTATTTTTGCATATCAGCTCTAATTTTCAAGGTTTAGACAATAGAGATTAATGCTCTACTATGAAATATAGGGAAATGCTTGCATGTTTCCATCTAATTATGTTCAAATCTTCTCCCCTTTACTTCTGGAATGTGGTTTTTTAGTGTGTTGATTTGCAATCTGTAACTCTTGAATAAAAGAGTAATGTATACTCTAGTGTTTACATCTGTGAATTTACTCATAGTATTTAGTTCTTATGAGGGGCACCATACAATATTTTTCCTTTTGCATCTGACATATTTCAAGCAACATAATATCAGTTCAGTTCATCTATGTTGTCATATGGATCCTGATTTCATTTTTTCTTACAACTGAATAGTACTTCTTTGTGTATATATCTAGCACATTTTGTTTATCCATTCTTCCATTGATGAACACTTCAGCTGGTTCCATATTTTAGCAATTGTGAATAATGGTGCTATGAACATTGGTGGGCAAATGTCAGTTCACGTCTCCTTGCTTTCAGTTCCTCTCAATATATTCCTAGGAACAGAATTGCTGCCTCATACAGCAGATCTATATTCTTGAGATCCTGACAAACTTGAGATACTTCAAGTTTGAGATACTGACAAACTGTCTTCCACAGATGCTTAGCCATTCTACGTTCTCACCAACAGTGAAGGAGTGATCTTGCTTCTCCACATCCTTTTTGTTTTTTTTTAAAAAATCAATTTTTATTGATACATATTAATAAAGCATACAATTCATCCAAAATGTACAATCAGTAGTATTTGGTGTAATCACATAGCATTCATCATTTCATCATTTCAATCACTATCAGAGCATTTTCATTATTTCAATAATGATAATAATAAACAAAAAA
>JAQZBX010083546.1:0-13380 GCA_029593785.1 Cabassous unicinctus
GGCCAGCTCTCCGCTCAGGCCAGCTTGCCCATGCGGGCCAGCTTGCCTTCACCAGGATACCCCAGGGAATCAAACCCTGACCTCCTATATGGTAGATGGGAGCCCACTCGCTTGAGCCACATCCGCTTCTCCACTCTGTAGTTTAACTCCATGAGTTTACTCATCAGTTTTAGTTCATATTAGTGAGACCATACAATTTGTCTTTTTGTGTCTGGCTTATTTCACTCAACATAATGTCCTCAAGGGTCATCCATGTTGTCACATGCATCCCAACTTCATTCCTTCCTACAGCTGAATAGTTTTCCATCGTATGTGTATGCCACATTTTGTTGATCCATTCATTGGTTGATGACACTTGGGTTGTTTCTATCTTTTAGCAATTGTGAATAATGCTGCTATGAACATTGGTGTGCAAATGTATGTTTGTGTCCTTGCTTTTAGTTATTCTGAATATATTCCTAGTAGCAGGTTTGCTGGATAATATGGCAGATTTATAGTTAGCTTCCTGAGGAACCACCAAACTGTCTTCCACAGAGGCTGTACCATTTTACGTTTGCACCAATAGTGAAAGAGTATTCCTATTTCTCCACATCCTCTCTAGCACGTGTAGTTTTCTGTGTTTTAAATAATTTCCATTCTGTAAGACATGAAATGATATCTCATGTAGTTTTGACCTGCATTTCCTTAATACCTAGTGATGTTCCACATCTTTTCATGTGCTTTTTGGCCATTTGTATTTCCTCTTTGGAAAAATGTCTATTCATGTCTTTAGTCCATGTTTTAATTGGGTTGCTTGTCTTTTTATTGTTGAGTTATATGATCTCTTTATATAACATGGAAATCAAACCTTTATCAAATATGTGGTTTCCAAAAATTTTCTCCCATTGAGTAGGTTGCTTTTTCACCTTCTTAACAAAGTTATTTGAAGGGAAAAAGTGTTTAAGTTTGAGGAGGTACCATTTATCTGTTTTTTTTCTTTCATTGCTCATGCTTTGGATGTAAGATTTAAGAAAACACCAACTACCACAAGATCTTGAATATGCTTCCCTGCATTTTCTTCTGGCACTTTTTTCTATATTTTGGTCACTGATCCATTTGAATTAAGTTTTGTGTAATGTGTGAAATAGGGGTCCTCTTTCTTTCCTTTAGATATGGATATGCAGTTCTCCCAGCACCATTTGTTGAACAGGCTGTTCTGGCCCAGCTGGGTGGGCTTGACAGCCTTGTCAAAAATCACTTGACCATTGATGTAAGGGTCTATTTCTGAACTTTCAATTCGATTCCATTGGTCAATGTGTCTATCTCTATGCCTGTACCTTGCTGTTTTTTACCGTTGTAGCTAAATTAGTTAGGAAGTGAGAGTTCTCTAACTTTGGGGCTGCTTACTTTTTCAAATAAATTTGATAATTGGCTTTTCCATTTTTGCAAAAAAGGCTGTTGGAATTTCTATTGGGATTGCATTGAATCTGTAAATCAACTTGGGTATAATTGATACCGTAATGATATTTAGTCTTCCAATCCATGAACATGGAATGTCCTTCCATTTATTTAGGTCTACTTTGGCTTCTTTTAGCAATGTTTTGCAGTTTTCTGAATATAAGTCCTTGATTAAGTTTATTCCTAAATATTTGAATCTTTCAGTTACTATTTTAAATGGAATTTTTTTCTGACTGCTTTCTCAGTTTGTTCATTAGTATAGAAATGCTACTGACTTTTGCATATTAATCTTGTATCCCACCATTTTACCGAAATTGTCTATTAGTTCTAGTATCTTTGTTGTGGATTTTTTGGGATTTTCTAGGTATAGGTTCCTATCATCAGCAAAATAGCAGAAGTTTTAGTTCTTCCTTTCCTATTTGGATATCTTTTATTTCTTTTTCTTGCCTAATTGCTCTAGCTAGAACTTCTAGCACACTACTGAATAACAGTGGTGTATTAGTCAGCATTCTCTAGGGAAAGAGAATCAACAGGAGATATCTGTCAATAATATGAGATTTTATGAGTCTCTCACGTGACCGTAGGATACACAAGTCCAGGTTCCACAGGCAGGCTGCAAACCAGGGGCTCCGATGAAAGTCCAATGAAGGTCCTTGATGAGTTTCTGGGAGAAGGTGGCTGTCCAAAAATTCAGGAAATTCTCTCTGAATGTTGAAATCACTTCCCCTTTTAAGGTATTTAACTGATTGGATAAAAGCACCACCCATTGCTGATGGCAATCTCCTTGATTGATGCAGATGTAATCAGCCATTTACTGGGTGGATCCCAGTAAACTCACTGGTGACCAAAGTCCATAAATGTTCTTGTGTCACAATTAGCCCAGTGCTTGCTAGATCAAACACCTGGACACAATTACTTGGCTGAGTTAACACATTAGCCTAATCATCACAATCCACCCCTTGTAAATTTGGCAACCATATACACTACCTTAAACCATACTTAGTCTCTAAGTAAAAACAGTAACAGACAAGCATACATATATATTTCCACCTAACAATGTTCAACTCACCTGTGTACAACTGGAAATGCATTAATTCCCTACAGAATAGGGTGCAAGTCCTTGGGTACTATTCACTCTTAAACTTGACGTTCTTAAATATTATGATGTGAAATTAATACAACTTTTCATATGATAGGGGAAAGAGTTGGGGAAGAAAACAGAAATTCATTTTGTGTACATATACAATCATAACAAAACAAGGAAGAAGGGTTCATGACTATTACAGTCTTCATTTCTGTAACTGGTCATGTGGTCGAAGTTCATATTTATCACTACCTTCTTCCACTACCCATTACATGTTCCCGTTACCCTTGTCAAGCACTTTGGCTGGCCGTGGTTCTTTGCCTGGTGGAGTGACCCAAACTTCCATTCCTGAAGATTCTGGGCCATTGTTAGTCCTTCTTGGATTGGGTTGTTGCAATTTTCCATTGACTTTAATTACATGGCATGGCAGTACCAGCAGGATCCTAGAGGATCTCCTGTATTCCAGGAAAACTCTTCTTTACCCCCATTATGTAAATGCAGTCCTATTTCCCCTTGATAGTCAGGATCAATCACCCCAGCCAGTACAGTAATTCCCTTCTTTGCCTGTTGATTCACAGGTAAGAGGAAACCAAAGTGGCCAGGTGGCAGTCTTAACTTCCAGTTTAGTGGAATCATTGTTGCGTTCCCTGGTGGCAGCACTCCTCCTTTTGGGACTAAAACCTGTAGACCAGCAGAGCTTAAGGTTGTAGGGACAGGAAGCAAAAATTTTCCTAGTGGATCACTAGGGGTAATAGTGAGTGGTGCCACTCCCATTTCCACCCCTTGATTCCTGGACCCATGAATCCTGGTTATGGGAGAAACAGCACCATAGAGTGGATGCTGATTTAGAGCATACACAGCCTCCTGGAGAACACTGCCCCAGCCCTGCAAGGTATTGCCACCTAGTTGGCACCAAAATTGAGTCTTCAAAAGGTCATTCCACCATTCTATTAATCCAGCTGCTTCAGGGTAATGGGGAACATGGTAAGATGAGTGAATTCCATGGGCATGTGTCCATTCCCACACATCATTTGCTGTGAAATGGGTTTCTTGATCAGAAGCAACGCTGTGTGGAATGCCATGACAGTAGATAAGACATTCGGTAAGTTCACAGATGATATTTTTGGAAGAAGCTTTGCATGCAGGAAATGCAAACCTATATCCAGAGTATGTCTATTCCAGTTAAAACAATCACTGCCCTTCCATGGTAGAAGTGGCCCAATGTAGTCAACCTGCCACCAGGTAGCAAGCTGGTCATCTTGAGAAATGGTGCCATATCAGGGGCTGAGTGTTGGTCTCTGCTGCTGGCAGATTGGGCATTCAGCAGTGGCTGTAGCCAAGTCAGCCTTGGTGAGGGGAAGTCCAAGTTGCTGAGCCCATGCATAACCTCCATCCTTACCTCCATGGCCACTTTGTTCATGAGCCCATTAGGCAATGACAGGAGTGGCTGGGGAAAGAGGCTGAGTATTAGCCACAGAGTGGGTCATCTTATCCACTTGGTTATTAAAATCTTCTGCTGAAGTCAACCTCTGGTGAGCATTCACATGAGACACAAATATGTTCATGTTTTTGCCCACTCAGAAAGGTCTGTCCACATACCTCTTCCTCAGACCTCCTTGCCATCACAAGTGGTGACAGTGGGCATCCTTGTCATGTACCTGATTTCAGAGGGAAAGCTTACAGACTTTCCCAGTTGAGTATAATGTTAGCTTTATGGTTTTCGTATATGCACTTTATCATGCTGAGAAAGATTCCTTCTATTCCTATCTTTTGGAGTGTTTTTATCAAGAAAGGATCTGTATCTTGTCAAATGCCTTTTCTGCATCAATCAAGATGATCATATGATTTTTTTCTTCATCAATTTATTAATGTGGTGTATTACCCTGATTGATTTTCTTGTGTTGAACTACCCTTGGATACCTGTGATAAAACCCACTTCATCATGGTGTATAATCCTTTTAATGTGCATTTGGATTCTTTCTTTGTAGTATCTTTATCTGGCTTTGGTACTACGGTGTTGTTTGCTTCATAGAATGAGTTTAGTAGCATTCTCTCCTGTTCAATTTTTTTTGGAAGAATTTGAGCAAGATTAGTATTAAGTCCTCTTTGAATAATTGGTAGAATTCACCTGTAAAGCCTGTCATGGGCTTTTCATTTTGGGGAGGTTTTAGACTGTTTCAATCTTTTTATTTGTGATTGGTTTGTTGAAGTCTTCTGTTTCTTCTAGGGTCAGTGTGGGTTGTTCATGTATTTCTAGGAATTTGTCCATTTCATCTACGTTGTCCAGTTTGTTGGTGTATATTTGTTCATAATATCCTCTTATGGTTTCGTTTATTTCTGCAGGGTCAGTGATATAAAACCCCCTTCTCATTTCTGATTTTATTTGCATCTTCTCTCTTTTTTCTTTGTTAGTCTAGCTAAGGGTTTGTCCAATTTGTTGATCTTCTCGAAGAACCAACTTTTGGTTTTGTTGATTCTCTTTATTGATTTTTGTTCTCAGTTTCATTTATTTCAGCTCTAATCTTTATTTCTTCTCTTCTGCTTGCTTTGGGATTAGTTTGCTGTTCTTTTTCTAGTTCCTCCAGGTGTGCAGTTAGGTCTTTGATTTTAGCTCTTTTTTCTTTTTTAAATGTAAGTATTGAGGACTATGTTTCCCTCTCAGCACTGTCTTCACTGTATCCCAAGGTTTTGATTTGTTGTGTTCTTATTTTCATTTGACTTAAGATATTTACTGATTTCTCTTTCAATTTCGTCTTTGACACACTGATTATTTGAGTGTGTTAATTCATCTGTCTGTCTATCTATCTATCTATCTATCTATCATCTATCTATATATGTGAGTTTTCCCTTTTCCCCTGTTATTGATTTCTAGCTTCACTCTATTATGATCAGAGAAAGTGCTTTGTATAATTTCACTGTTTTTACATTTATTGGGGTCTGTCTTGTGACCCAATATATGGTCTATCCTGGAGAAAGATCCATGAGCACTTGAAAAGAATGCATATCCTGCTTTTTTGGGGTGTAATGCTATATAAATGTCTGTTAGTTCTAGTTCATTTATCATATTACTCAAGTTCTCTGTTTCCTTTTTTATTCCCTGTCCAGATGTTCTATCCAAGCTGAGAGTGGTGCATTGAAGTCTACAACTATTATTATAGAGACATATATTTTTCCCTTCAGTTTTGCCAGTGTGTGCCTCATGTATCTTGGTGCACCAAGGTTAGATGCATAAGTATTTATTTTAGTTATTTCTTTTTGGTGAATTGCCCCCCTTTATTAATACATAATGATCTCTTCATCTTGTATAACAGTTTTGCATTTAAAATCTATTTTGTCTGATATTAGTATCATTACTCCAGATCTTTTTTGGTTACTGTTTGTGTGGAATATTTTTTTCCAATCTTTCACTTTCAGTCTTGTGTCTAAGGTGAGACTCTTGTAGACAGCATATAGATGGTTCATACTTTTGAAAAAATCCATTTTCTCAGTCTATATCTTTTTATTGGGGTGTTCAATCCAGTATTGTTCAATGTTATTAATGTACAGGCATTGCTTATTTCATCCATTTTATCCTTTGACTTTTCGTTGTCATATCTTACTATTGTCTGTCTTTTTACGCTTTAATTTATCCTTCCTAATAATCATTTTTACACTCTCCTCCAAGTGTCTCATCCTTGTTTTTTTTTGTTTCAGGCTGCAGCACTCCTTTAACATCTCTTGTTATTCTGTTTTTTTGGGAAAATACTCTCTCAGATTTTGTCTGTGAAGATTTTAAATTCACCCTCATTTTTGAAGGACAGTTTTGCCAGATAAAGAATTCTTGGCTGACAGTTTTTCTCTTTTAGTACCTTAAATATATCATACCACTGCCTTCTCACCTCCATGGTTTCTGTTGAGAGATTGGAACTTAGTCTTATTCATGTTCCCTTGTATGTGATGCATTGCTTTTCTCTTGCTGCTTTCAGAATCCTCTCTTTATCTCTGGCATTTGTCATTCTGAATAGTAGGTGTCTCAAAGTAGGTCTGTTTGGATTTATTCTGTTTGAGGTATGTTGTCCTTCTTGGATATTGATATTTATGTCTTTCATAAGGGTTGGGAAATTTTCAGTCATTATTTCCTCAAATATTCTTTCTGCCCCTTTTCCATTCTCTTCCCCTTCTGGGACACCTATAACATGTATTTTTGTGAGTTTTGCACTGTCATTCAATTCCTTGAGACCCTGCTCAATTTTTTCCCCATTCTTTTCTCTTGCTGTTCTTTTGTCTTTTCAAGGTCATATGCTGTGTCTTCTAATTCACTTATTCTGTCCTCAGCCAATTCAAATCTGCTGTTATGTTCCTCTAATGTATTTTTAATCTCATCCATTATGTCTTTCATTCCCATAAGCTCTGTTACTTTTCTTTGCAGTCTTTCAAATTATTCTTTATGCTCATCCAGTGTCTTCTTAATATCCTTTATCTCGTTAGCCATAGTTTCCTTAACTCTTTGAACTGATTTAGGATATTTGTGTGAACATCATTGATTAGTTTTCTGAAATCCTGTGTCTTATCTGGACTTTTGCTTTATTCCTTTGGCTGGGTCATAACTTCCTGTTTCTTTGTTTGGCTTATAACTTTTTACTAGTGTCTAGGCATCTGATTATGTTGGTCATTTTACCCTGTTGGTCATTTTCCCTCTCTTGCCTAGAAGTTTTGTTTCATGGCTCTTCTTTGATTTTTGGTTCAACTTTTTCTGAAACTTTAAGCTTGCCCTATTTAAAATTTCAAAACAGAGCCAGGGATCCACTACTGGGGTACAGACCAGATCCACAGTAGTTTGGGAATAGGGACAATAGAGACAAGCCTTGCCTTCCTTCACTCTCCCAGCCTGCCAGCAGATGAAGCGCTTCGGCAAACCGTTCCATGGAGGTGAACCTTTCCATTTCTGCTGGCTGGGGCCCCTAAGCCTGTGATTCAATGCGGGTCCCTGCCGTTCAAACTTGCTGAAGTGAATCCACACTCAGATCTCCGCCACCACCTCTCTCTTCCCAGAGAGGAATATGTCCATTACCCTTTCAGCTGGCCCCTGTCAGGTTTCACAGAGGTTATTCACCTCAAGGGTGGGGGATGGGCACCTTTCCCAGCTGCAGGGGCGAGCAACCCACAGTTTTCCTTTTGGCCTCTTTGTCTCTCTCTTCCCAATCTTCCTGGACATCGTGCACAGCACTCTCCTGGTCTGAAGATCCCCAAAGCAGCTCCTTTGGACAACTTCTGCCTTTCATCCCCTGTTTTGTAAGAGTGCTGTGCCCTGCCTGACCTATTCCAATGTCATCTTTTCAGAGCTCCCTCCAACTTATCTTTTCCCCCCTACAGACTCTTTATCTATTAATTCATTTGCTAACTGCCTGACAATCATCGTTAGTTCAGTGTCATTATTCCCAAAGTGAGTTTAGGGGTGTGCTTGAGTAATGGTGTGTTTGAGTGTGTGTGAACGTGTGTGTATGTGAGTATGAGAATGACTACATATGAGTGTGTGTGCATGTGAGTGACTGGAATATGTGCACATGAGTGATTGAATTGTGTGTGCATATGAGTGTGTGAGAGTGACTGGGTATGTGTGTGAATGTGTGTGAGTGTGTGAGTGTCTGTGTGTGTCTCTGGTGTGTATGTATGTGTGCATATAAATGTGAGTGACTGTGCATATGAGTGTGTGTGTGACTGATTCTGTGTGAGTGTGTCTGTGAAAATGTGTGTGTAAGTGAGTGTGTGTATGTTAGTGGGCAGAATGTGAATATATACAATATGGATCTAGAGGCCTATAGTTTGTCAAGAGGATCAGATGTTGTTAATGCTAAAAAACAATCCACAAAAACAATTTTTGTGGCCACCTTTCTTCCAATTTCAGATTATAGAAGAAATATGTGAACATTTGCATTTTTTCTGTATTTGCACCTCCTTTATAGAGAACTTCTTGGGAATGCATGTATGAAACTATCTATCCTGGAGATTGGCAGTCTGATGGGATGCAATGTAGACCTCCATTTCAAATTGCTTAATAGCTGAAGCTAAAAGAAAATATGAATTAGAACATTTTTCTTGGAACATCAAAATAATGCATTAATTTAGGAAAAAGTGTCATTCATATGTGACCTTGTGTAATATTTGACTTTTTAAATGCCATACATAGCTCTTATCTGGGATTTAGCCTTGCTGAGAAATGGCTGAATCCAGCAAGGATAAAAGGCTTCCAGCTGGGATAACTATCCTATAATTAGCGATGCATTTTAAAAAAGGAAAACCAGAAATTATTGGAGACAGATGATGTAAAAATCTCTACATTTCTAATGTATGTGTGTTGCTAGCATGACAGGTTTTGCCCTATAGATACAGTGTTAGGGCACACACACACACACATACACACACACCCTTCTCTTGTTCTCTTGCCAGGGTGTGTGACAAAGTAAGTTTTCTTTCATTGATTTCAATAGTATTCACTGGAAAGCAAATCTTAGTCTTGTGAAATTGTGGTATGATCTGATGGTAAAAAGAGGAAGAATTCTCTATTGAGAATTCTTTACTCCCAAGAAACACGTCTGTTATATATCAGCATACAGAAAACTGAAATCATCCCGTGTTTTACCAGGCTGATTCAGTCTCTCTTTCCTGAGTGCTTCCAGCACATTCAGCATATATCCTTACAGCTGCATGCTCTATGTGGTATTGTGATATGAGTTTGCTTGTTGGTCTCCCATCAGACACTGGTAGGCAGCACACTTGGACAGTGCTTCTCAAACCTGGCTACAAATTACAATCACTTAGGGAGATTTAAAATATACTGATAAATGGGCCCCTGTGTTGATTCAGATTTTCTGAGAACCAGATGCCCAGACAGAATTAGGTAAGAGATTTATTGGGGGGAAATGCCTCTGAAAGACAAAGAGGGAAAGAGCAGAAGTAGGCAGGGAGAAACTCTAGACCTTGATTTGGGGTGACCCCTGGGAAAGGAGAGTGGGAAAAAGGGAATTATTGGGCAGAAAGAGTCTCAGATTACAGCACAGTTCAGAGAGAGCTCAGGCCAGACTGCTGGGGAGTCCCTGAGCTTAGGAGTCCCTAAGCTGCCTGTTAGAAGATTCCCTTGTCCAGCAGTAATGGGTCAGAACTAGTACCCCACAGGGCTTTGTGTATGCATGTGAGAGCCACAGGGTGACCAACTATCCCAGTTTACCTGGGACAAAGGGTTGCCAGGATGTGGGACTTTCAGTCCTAAAACTGGAAAAGTCCTAGGCAAACTGGGATGAGTTGGTTACCCTAGCATGGCCTCAGTATTAACACAAGATGGGACCCAAAGTGGCGGCAGCTGGGGCCATCAGACAACTCTTCTCCTCAGCAGTGTCTCTTGAAGGAAACCTGAGTGGCATGCTTCATACATGCCACAGCCCCCAACCAGAGGCTCTGTTGAGGTGACCCAGGCATCAGCATTTTTTAAACCATCCCAAATGAGACCAATATACAGGCAGAATTGAGAATCACTAGAAGCCATTCTTTAAATGTGTGGGGGGTTTTTTTGTGAAGGAAAAGAGGGGAGGAAAAGAAGCAAGGGCTGTTTTGAGGAGGTGTGCCCAGGGGTAGGAACTGTAGGAGAGGTGAGCAGATGTGAAGGAACAGGCCTGGGGCTGAGTCTGGAGGAGTGGATTGATTTCTGGGCTGAGTGCTGAGCACTGGAGGCCTGCTGGGGTGAGAAGTCAGGGGCCCTCAGTAAAACCCTTTAAAATGAGGAGATGGGGACCAGGAGCTTGCATCTTTATTCCATATCCTAAATGCTTGGTGCAGGAGAGGCCTGTTTTGGCAGCCTGATCTGGGCTTTATAATTACATAACCATAGGAATGGAAGGCACTTAGGATGCTTGGCTTGTCCATTCTCCTCTGCCTGCTGGTAGGGCTTGGATTTAAACTTTGGGCTCCTGGAGAGTCAAAAAGCATTGAAAGGCAAACAGAAGGGAAAACATGGAAAAGCTTCACAAGGAGGAGATTCAACTCCACAGAGACAATATATCAATTCTTTTAGTCTTCTCTTTACCTCCTAATAAAGAAATAGGTCCACTTCTTGCTTTCTTTTTGGTACACATAAGAGGAGAACAACAGCTTGGAAAGGGCAAAATAACCAAAATTGTCGATCTGATGGATTAAGTTACTAGATGTTGACCTTTTCACTTGGTCCATAGAATTGATGCTATCTTGGTTTATTTATGGGTTTGTGGAGGTATTGCAGCGCTCTTGTATTCCAAGAGGCCCCAAAGGGCTCAGAGAATAAATGCCATAAAGATAAAATGTGCTATATGCTGTTATTCCACAAAATAGATGGAGTCTAGCTAAATTCTATGGTTGAATGGCAAAAAATTTAGTCTGGGACATACCAGTGTCTTTCACAGGTGAATTGGTCCAGGAAAAAAAATATTTTAAAATTGCTTTGCCTAAACTACGTTAATATAGGTCCCATTAGGGACTTTCACAAAAGGTAACTGCTGTTTAGATGCACACTGAAGTTTCTTCTCAATATAAAATGGATTTTTACTTTGAACTTGTAATGCAGTTTAAAAACAAGATTTTCAGGGCCAGAGTATGCATCAGATTCATATGTTGGTTTTAATAGGTATCTCCTATTCTTTGTGACATTCAAAGTTCTTTAAAAATCTGATATCGAGGTGCATTGCTTTATGGACAAGGCTGTTTCTGTTCTTAGGTGGTTTAATCAAAACAATTTAGAAAGATTCTTTCCATAACGATGAAATGCAGCAACTAAAGTTATTGTTAAAGATTGGTTGTACCTGAGGATGTGAATTTTGTGCCTTCTTTCTAGAAAGAGAGGTCAATGGCAATAATTTCGTTTCTTTCAATTATTCTCAAGAGAGAACAAATATTTGTGATCCAATCAAAGGGAATCCAAGAATAGCAAAGCAGCCGATAAAATCTGGGAAGCACTGGAGGAATGTGACACATTGACCCTTATTTGGGGATCCATCTATTTAGAGGTCTCCTTAGCAAAGAGTCTCTTGTCATAATAACCATTACCTCTGCCTATAAATCACTTTGCAGTTTACAAAGCAATTTTCAATATATGATCCCATTTACTCTCAGCACTGCTGTGAGGTGGACAGAAGAGAAATTATCTTTATTGGTAGATGAGGAAACAGGAGATAGGAATTGTTTAAAGTCACATAGGCAGTTAGCCGTAGAGACTGACCTCAGTCTTCCAGGTTTTCTTTTCAATTTTTTAAAACTGGGAAATGTATTATTCACACCGAAGCCTGTGTAAACTGCATTTGTGCAGTTTAAAGAATAATAATAAGATGAGTACCGTGTACCGAACCAGGCAGGTTAAGAACTAGAACGTTCTCAGTCCCAGTCCTGTGGCAGCCCCTCTGTGTCTTTCTCTAATTACAGTGTCCTCATTCCCCAGGGAAGCTACTACCTTGACATATGCATTCATCATTCTCTTGCTTTTCCTTATAGTTTAATCCTGCAAGTATAAAACCCTTGTGATACATGGCTTGATTGTGAGAAATGGAGCAGCAAGCACACACCTAACTATGTAAGGCAAGGGCACTCTCGCCACTGTCTGGCAAAGGCTCCCAGGAGCCAAGGTCAGGGTCTCTGGATGGTTGGGCCTCGGCTCTCCGAGAGTTTACGAGTCTTTCTGGGGAAGCCAGTGGTAAGGCACTGAGTAAGTCCTGGAAACTTGGGGTTCAGGAGAGTCGGGGCTGATGAGTGGAACAGGTATTGGATCTCTGGCAGAAAACTGTTCGGATCCATTTGCCACTCTGTATTTTTTTTAAATATATTTTTTATTTATTTTTAAAAGATACTTAGATTACATAAAATGTTACACAAAAAATATAAAGGATTCCGTATACCCCACTCTCCAGGCCTCCTGCTTTTCCCCACATTAACAACTTCTTTCATTACTGTGCTATGTTTTGCTTCTAAGCTCCTTGTGGTATCTCTCTGCCAACCAGGGATATGTCAGACCAGGGCTCCTCAAGGGCTGTCCTCAGCTGGTGTAGGCAGCAGGATCTGGAGGGGACACAGAAACTTCATCAGCAAAGCTCAAGTAGGAACCTGTGGTTTAGAGCTGGGATTCTGGGGCCAGTCTGCCTTGGTTTGACATTTGGCCTCCCCACTTACGATTAGGTTACTTAATCTCTCTGTGCCTCCTTTTCCTTATCTGTAAAATGAGGATTATAATAATAATACTCACTTCATATGGTCATTTGAGGAATAAATGACTATATTTGTGAAGCTCTTGGAACTGTGCCTGGCACATAAGACATACCACATAAATAGGTGCACGAGTGTGTACATGTGTGTGGATATCTGTCTTTGCATGTGTGCATGTGTGTGTGTGCATGTTAAATTAATTAACCTGTGCTGGGCTCACTTAGCTATTAGGCGCTCAGGATAAAAAGCAGTGGCATCTTGGTGATGACAACTCTCAGTGAGTTTGGCTTTTGTGTCACTCTGCTCCAATGTGGATTGCTCTCTGATGGCATTCAGTTGTCATTGGGGTTCTCTGTTTATCACCCTTTTGGGATTCCCTTCACCTAGATATTTTCCTCCTTCTTTGTTTGTTTAATCATTTTATTGAAACACATCCTCCAGTAGCTTCCTAGAAATAGCATGAGAAGTAAATATTTTGAGACTTTGCATTTCTGAAGATGTGTTTTATGGTCATATTCAATTGATAAATTTGGCTGGGTATAGACTTCTAAATAGGAAGTCATAGTATTTAGTTTCCTTAGAATTTTGAAGGCATTGCTCCATTGTCTTCTTGCTTTCAGTATTGCTAATAAGAATTCTGAAGCTATTGTGGTACTGATCCTTGG
>JAQZBX010083547.1:0-13373 GCA_029593785.1 Cabassous unicinctus
GAATGGGAAAGGTCTAGAAGTACACACAACAGAATAGAAGAACATCAGTTTGCTTAGGGTAGGGATGATGGGAGGCTATTAACTTTTTCTTTTTTCCTTTCACTTTCTGATTTATATAACTTTGCATTGTTTTGCTTGTTAAAACAATTATTTTTGCAATTTAAAAAATCAAATAAGGGCAAATTAATGGGGGTGGGGTGGATTATAAGGAGAGTTACCTACTGTCCCCACAGGTGAGGCTAGACTCCCCACACTTGCACACCCAGTCAGGAGAAAGGCACAGAGGAGAGGCTGCCCACCCATAGAGTGTCTTAAATACTCAGACTGTAAAGAGAAAGGATAAACCTCTTGACCAAGTCACTATCCTCTGCTTGTTTAACCATGAGCATGCTGGGGACACAACATTTTTTAAAATTCCAATACAGTATATTCCCCACAGATGAAATTTCATAATTTAATAGTTTTCTTTTTAAACCTAAAGGAAAATCAGGGAAGCGGGTGTGGCTCAATGGATAGAGCTCCCGTTTACCATATGGGAGGCCACGGGTTCGCTTCCCGGGGCCTCCTTGTGAGGGCAGGCGGGCTGCGTGGTGCGGTGGGCTGATGCAGCGGGACCTCACAGCAAGGGGGAGATAAGCAGACAGGGAAGAAACACACAGCGAATGGACACAGTAAAACACAAGCAGCAAGGGGGGGATAAATAAATAAATAAATAAATCTTTAAAAAAATAATAATAATAAAATAAAATAAAGGACAATCAACAGACTCCAGACAACACCAAGACTTGCCTTTTTCCAGTTTGAGCATACCTGGCAAGCAAAATAGCTGGCTTCAACAACTGACGATGACAAAATGGAAACCTATTAGCGCTGCTAAATCAGTTTAAGCATTAGTAAAACAATCATGGTAATTAACATAACTTTTAACACTCAAAGCCCATGGCATGAAACAAAAACAACTGACATTTACTCTTGATTATATTTCCTAACAGCAGCATTATCCACATAAAGTAGTGATGACATTTTCATGAAATACACATTTATCAATTTTTCATGGGGAAATTCCCCTTGTGTTTAATCATAGCATCTAAATCTGCCTACTTATTAGAGGACAATGCTTACTACACTAGCACTTTCTATATAACAAATATTAAACATCTTTTTTGCAAGATGTCAAATGTTTTGTCACCAGTATCATAACAATATCCCCCCTAGGAAAGGGGACTGATGTGGGCAAAACTGTAATTTATGGTCCTTGCCAGGAACAGAAATATAAGTTTCTTGATTCTTCATTTCCTGTATAATTACTGTACCCCTCTTTAATCATATTATTATAGATCCTTCAATATAATATTTTGTGCATAAAGAACTCTGGTCCCGAAAGCAAATGATATGATGGTGAGGGTAGCATAGAGATGCAGTTATTAAAAACTGGTTAAACAAGGATCCTCCCAGCATTTTAGATTGGCTAAAGAAACATTCAAAGGTGTTGCTGACAGACAAAAATTGTATGATTAAAAAAAATAATAAAAGGCACTGTAAATTTTCCCTGGATCAGTCTGTGCTTACAAAATTAAAAATCCATGACTGACTCTTTTCATGGTCTCTCCTCTCTTCCCTCAGTCATAAGTCTGTCCAGGATATAGACTGGTTATGGGTGGCTGCCTATGTGTGGTAGGATCTTATGAAGTGTAGTTTGCATAGTTATGCCAGTTTTTGTCTTGAGTTTTTTGTTTGCATTTTTTGGGACTGATATTATATTTCAAAAGCTGTGGTTTATTCCTTTTGTGCAATTTTTGCTCTGAGAAAATCAAAAGAGTGAAGATTATATATGGAATCAATGGAAGACTTCCATGATCAAAGTCTATTCTTTAAAAGAATTTTTGTTATTACTGCCATGTCCTAAATCTACCTGCTTGAATAAAGAAAATATTTGAAATAATCAGTTTATGTTTACAGGGTGTGACATTTTGGTTTATATTTTATAAGAGTCTGTTTCTCTAAACACCATGGCTCAAACATAAAGGATTAGAAAGTAAAATAAAGATTTTTAACATATTGCAACCAGGAAAATCACTGACTTATTGGGTCTAAAAACTACTGAACTCCGCTCTCAGCTGAGGTTCTCTTCATGAATAATGCTTTTCCTCGCAGTCTCACTATTCTAATGTGTAACCAGTCCCCTGCTGCCTTGAGGTGAGGGTGTGGTGTTCCACAGGGACACCCCCTGAAGCACTGTAAGGGAGAGCTATGCAACAGGAAGACCCGAGGGCTGGTGAGTATACTTTTGTTTCCGAAACGTCTATGGTTAGAATAGGACAGACTTCCCAAATTCTGTGAACATCCATTTAGGAGATTTTCCAAATCCATCCGATCATCCAAATTATAAAGCCAGAAGGAATCTTAGAAATCATCTAGTCCAACAGTTTCCTTCACAGATGGGATAACTGGGGCCCACGGAAGTTAAGTGGCATCTGGTGATCACACTGGTAGGGCAATCCAGGACAAGATTCCATGTCTTTCTGGTCCTAAGAATCTATTAAGCAAAAGTCTCTGTTATACAGAGAGAACAATTATTTTTTAAGTTCTTGACCTTAACAGTTAAATTACAAAAACCGTAAACCTATGAAACTATAAATCACAATTAACTGTTTGAAAACAATTCAAGATACAATAGAAAACTTGTCAAAAGGTAGTACACAAGAAATTTCCAAATGAACTCTACAAACAGCTTTATAATATACATAATATTAGCCTGACAAACCTAAAATTTCCCCTTTTATCCACAATCAAATATATAATTCAGTGGTGTTAATTATATGTATATTACTAGAATTGAAAAAAAAAAACACATAGGACTGTACAACATAGTGAACCCCAATGTAAACTATAGACTATAGTTAATAATATAATTATAACAATGTTTCATCAATTATAATAAAGGTATCATAATAATGCAAAGTGTTTGTAGGAGGGAAAACTGTGTGTGTGAGGGGAGCTATACGGGAACTCCGTATTTTCTGCATGATTTTTCTGTAAATATACAACTTCTCTAACTTAAAAAAAAGGTCTGACAAATGCATGAATGGGAAAATGCATTTGTCCATAACCATATTTCCCATGGGGCTGAATCTATTATGAAGATGTGGAAATAACTTATTAGGTACATACAACCCAGCAATGTGTGGCGGGCAGGCCCCTTCCAGGGCACTGGGAACCTGAAATACACAGGGCAGCCATTTTCTTTTCCTGCTGGTCTCTGTCACTCTCTCTTCTCAAGGAACAGCTACTTAGTCTCTTCTGTTGCCAGAAGAGTACGGTGGGCAAAAGCATGGATTAGGACATTTTAACTTTAGATATAATGCTAGTTCTGGTTCATAATTCCTATCCACAAACCAAAATTTTAAAAAGAAAAAAAAAAAGATCCCTTAACCTATTTGGCAGCAAAACCTGACCTAGGGGAGAGAAGAGATAAATCTGTGCAGAAGAATTTATGAAGATATTTTGCCCTCTAGATAGTGGAGCATAACTCCTCATTCCTTAAGAATGAGTTGCACATAGTGACTGCTTTCCAAAAAGTACGTATGAAAAGGAGAGAGGAGAGAATAATGTTATCAAGGAGAAAGCTGACAAAAACTACTTCATCCAGGTGATCAAGGTCAACCGTAATAAGTCATGTTGATAGTTTGTACCCTTGATATGATGCTGTGAAAAGGGCACTTTACATCTATGGTCTTCCTCCCCCAAATCCATAACCCCAGTCTAACCATGAAAAAAGTATCAGGTAAATTCCAGCTGAGGGGCATTCCACAAAACACTGACCAGTACTCCTCAAAATTATCAAGGTCATCAAAAACAAGGGAAGTCTGAGAACCTGTGACGGATAAAGGGAGTCTAAGGAGCCTGACAATGAAATGGAATGTGATCTCCTGAATGGGATGCTGGAACAGGAAAAGGACATTAGGTAAAAAATGCGGAAATCTGGAAAAAGAACAAATGTTAGCTAATAATAATGTATCAATATTGGTCATTGACTGTGACAAATGTACCTTACAAATGTAAGATGTTAGTAATAGGGGAAACTGTGTTCAGGGGATATATGGGAATTTACAGATTTTTCTGTAAATCTAAAACTGTTCTAAAATAAAAAGTTTATTTTTAAAAACTGGCCTGAATTGACATAAGACTATTTATGGTCTTTACTTATCATACATATTATGAATATTCATAAGTTTTGTTGTGAAACATTGATGTATTCGATTACATGATACTACCCCAAACATTCAAGATTTAATGCAATATATGGTTTATGAATATATTTCTAAAATCCTCTGAATTCTGTAAAAATCTGGTCTCAAGGGTTTCACTTAAGGGACTATGCACCTGTATCTTAGATTGCCAGGGCTGCTATGACAAATACCACAAACTAGTGGGCTTACACAACAAGAATTTATTGGCTTACAGTTGGTTTCAGCAGAGTATCAGCAGGCCATGTTTTCTCCAAAGTCTGTAGAGTTCTGTTGGTGGCTCAATCTGTCTCTTTCTGACTACTCCAGTTTCTCACTTCTCTGGCTCAGTTGTCTCCAGCCATAATAGATAAAAGCCCACCATCGTTCAGTTTGGCCTTATCCAAATGGCACCTTCAAAGGTCCTATTTACAAATGTGTTCACACCCACAGGACTGGGGGCGAGGACATGAACATGTCTTTTGCGGAGGACATGATTCAATCCCCAACAACCTGAACTACTGTTAGTGCTAATAATATAATTAGTAATGTGCTTCAGTTATATGATGGCTTTAACAGACATTTTTAGGCTAGCCTGAAGCTCTAGTCATGACTGATAACAGTGATAGGATTTATTAATTGTCTTCTATGTTCCATATAATTACATTTATATAATTATCTAATTGGGTCCTTAAAGTCTGCCAGATAGGAATTATTATATACATTTTCTGAAGGAGGAAAATGAGCTTCAGAAAGGTCACATAGGTTGCAAGCAGTATGACCCAGTGTCAAGGGGCCCAGCCCTGACATTTTCGGGACCCAAAACAAGAATATAAATGGAACCCCTCTCCCTCCCCACCCAATGACCCACAGTCCTTTTCCTCCCTCCCCACACCCACCCCTGCCAGGCTCCATGCTGCACCATCAAGGGCCTTGAGGTCTCACGACTAGACAGCCCAGCCAGCTTGTCCCAGGACCAAGCAGTCCTTGGAAGAAGGCTTCCAGCTACATGGACAGGGGATTCCAGGGTCCTGAGAGTGTGATCTAGAAAGATGGGGACAGTGTGCCCCTCAGACTTCTCTCCCTATGAGGACGGCTGGGGCTGTCAGAGAGCAGAGAAGAATCTAGGACAGAATCCTAGGCCCCTGGTCTAAGGTTGTAAGAGCCTGGTATGGAACATAGGTTTGCTTAACTCAAAAGCCCATGTTCTTTCTCCTATAATGTGCTGCCAAGGGAAAGAAAAAATACATCCAATATACAATACCAACCTGAAGACTGATTTTTGAAACACATTTTAAGTTAAAGAGTATCAAAGAACTTATCTTGAGGTCTGATATTCATATATAATAATGGCAGGGCAGCTAGGTACAAGGCACCCAATTCAAAATTTTAAAAAATTAAATTTGAAATTCTTAAAGCCCTAAATCCCTCAATTTTGACTTTTAATACATTTATTGAGCAACTTTCTGTGTGTTGGGCAGCCTGTCTTGGGATTGGCCACTCAGCACTGGTTCTAATGGGATGAACTACTGTCTACCAGTAGGAAAAAAGACATAATACAAGCTCTTTCCTCCAAATTTCAGAAGCCCCTTTTCTATTTAAACATATTCTTTAGAAATGAAAATAGTTTATTTCTTACACTGTTCTGTACTTGCCAGTTTCTCTATTGAGCATGTACTATGTTTATCGGGAAAGAAAAGAGAAAATTAAAAGCTGGATAGTATGGAATATTCTGGCAATTTAGATTGCACTGTCTTTTCTTGGGGTTCATGGGGAGGATATTTTACCTCTCTCTTCCAATCCTTGGGTTGGCTCTGTACATGTGACTCCTGGATGTGTTGGCTACGCAAGTTCTGTCTACAACCAGAGAGTGTTCCTTGAAAGCAGGGGCTGTCAGTCAGTCCCATCTCCTGGGAGCACCCACAGGCCTTGCTGCATTGCTTCCTGCTCCACGATGCTCGTCTCCTGGTACGGGCTGGCTGCCAGGCAGAAACCAGTGAGGTCTGGGAAAGTGCCACTCTGCACCAGCGTTCACTGAGGTCACTGTCTACCAGGGATCTAAGCTTTGGATGGATGAGTCCACTTTCCTGCAGAGACTCTCCCCAGGCCTTTGCCAGGCCACCAATTCATTTTTCTGCTCTGTTTATTTCTGAGTGAACAAACTTATGCCATCCAAGGCAAGCCACTTTTACAATCAGTATGTCAAAGAAATGAATTATATCTGCCCCTACTGATGAAGATGTTGACATCATAGCTCTATTATTTTGGATGGTGCCCTTACAACCAGTGGGCTTTGTTAACTTATGCAAAAACAGAGCCTTGGAACAAGTTGCAAGGTTCCTCTCCCTTCTGGGACTGTCAGGAGCTCCGTGTTTCCATACCCAGCTGCCCCTACACTCCATCAAAGGTAGGCAGTACACCAGGAGAGGCTGCTTGTCATAACAATTCTCAGAAAAGGAGAATGTTATCCTGGACCATCAGGAGCTTGGGGACAGAAAGTAGAAAGTTCTTCACTTTTTGCAGCCCTTAGATCTTGCCCTTTATCAAAGTCTTTTTTGTGACATTGGTCCATAAAGCTTCAAACCTTAGTGAAAGAAGCATATTTCCTGTTCATAGGCCCAGCACTTAACTCAGTGCCGTGCACAGAGAATGAAAATATCCTTGTCTGAAGCAACCCAAATGTTTATTGGATATTGTTCATGTTACTGCCACATAAACCTCACACATTCATTCCCTCTGCCTGGACCTCAGAGCACCCCCTTCCACCAACTCCTACCACACAATTAGAATGCCTGGCTCCTTCTCATTTCATTAAATATCCTCTCCTGTAAGGCCAGCTTTGCTGCCCTACCTAAATGGGCTTCCCACCTGCACCATCCTTTCCACTAGCCTTTAAAGGGCAGTCTATAATCCTACATTTTATTTATTTTTTGTGTAACCAGCTCAGTAAAGGACCCAGGACCAGTATGGCACAAACAGAAAGCAATTTATCCTCTCCTACCACTGCCCATTCAAACTTGGTCCCTTCATATGTTCTTCCTTGACACTAGTTTAAAAATCTCCCACAGGACCCAAAGCTATCTCAGTCACTTCCAGGTCAAAAACAAATATTCCCTTTACTCAGGTGATTGTAATATCAAAACTCCAAACCTAAGTTAACCCAGAATTTCTCCCCTCCCCCCAGCTCAGATCTACTTCGGGCTTAGAAGTTTGCAAGGGAAGGCAGCCTTGTCAGCTTTCTCCTCACTCCATCTCCTCCCATCTTGCCAGCATTGCCCTTGTGGTTAGAGGAAGGGAGGGAGCTGAAGAGGGGAAGATAGGCCTAACTTGTCAGATACGGCTGTAATCTGGTGTTGGTGCCTCTGCAGGCCACCTCTTGAGGGGATTTTCAGAAACCCGCCCGGCGTCTCAGCAGATGTCTTATTCACAGCTACCACCTTGCCAGGCAAAGCTCTTTCTGGTTGGCCCCTTAAGGGTTTCCCCCTCATTCCCACTTGCCACCCCATTCCAGAGGACCACTTCTTTTCTGTGGTCACCTCACTCCTCCAGGTGGTACAACTTGTCAAGCCATTTTCAAGATGACCCAGTCTGCTCTTTCCTCAGAGTCCATTTTTACCCCATCAGCTCTGAAAGTGCTGACCATTCCAGTGTAGATACCTCTTCCCTCTGCTGTCCCTACCTCTGACCTCAGTCCCAAGTACCCCAAACTCCAGGAAACTCAGGAGAGTGCTCTCTCTGAGTGGTGCCCTAGAAGCCTTCTCTGCCCCACTAAGTTTGAGTGAGGGGGTCACACAGCCCCTAAATGCAGCAAGGGGAGCCATACATCTCAGCAACAACTATCCTCAAAGAAACCTGCTCTACCATCTCTTGGCTCTCCCAGAACATTGAGCCTTCTCTTCAATAATGTGGAGGTAGATGTTGGGTTCAGCCTGGAAGAACCAGTTCTGAGGTACCCTTTCTGCATGTCTTGCAGAGGTAGTATAGCACCTCAGTTTAGAAAGCCAAGGAACTTGACACCACTGTTTTGCTCTCTTGTTTTGGTGCCTCAGCCGAAACTGAGACAGAAATATCCTGTTACTCCTGTTTGTTGTCAGTCTGCCCCACTAAACTGTAAACTCCAGGGGGCAGGGATCTCAGCTGCTTTATTCACCAATGTATCTGTAAAGCCTAACAGAATGCCCTGCACAGATATATAGTAGGTATCTAATAGATATATCTTTAAATAATGAATCTGTAATAGAATGAAGATGGTGATGATTCAGCAACCATTTTACTGGAGAAAAAAAGATAAACTTTCGAATTAATCAATAAAATATCTGATCTTGAAATAAGGTACTTTGTGATACTTCCCCTGAAAGAGCCTTTTGAAAGACTTAAATCTAAATCTTAGAGTTACAATTTTCATTTAAAGTAAAAAAATGCCTGAGGCACAGACAGCAAGTGCTTACACAGAGTTAACAGATTGGATACTGGCTGATGATGCTAATATCAATTCTTTGTCTAGACATGCAACGCTGGTTATATGCTGACATATTCTATCAGAGTGCTTTGTAGGATGTGAAACTACCCTCTGGGTCAGTGATATTTAGAAATAAGACTGGACCCCTGCAGAGAAAAACTTCAAAAGGACTCTAGCCCCCAAGCTCTACCCTTGAGCTTTATCAAGGCCCTTCCCCAGTAGGTCAGACTTGGAGAAATAAGGAGGTGCCACTGCATTTCAATGAGGCTGATGCCATGTTCTTCCACTCACTTGGTAAAAGGATGGGAGAAGGGAAAGTAGCTGAAAAAGCAAATTTCCCTATATTCATTCCATGACAAACCAACCAAATGCATGGTGGTGGAGGTGGATACAAGGGCTACTAGCAAAATAGTCTAGCAATACCCTCCCCACACAAAGGTTTCTTCTATCCATCAGTAATGTGTTGTAGGGTAGGAGGAGTTGATTTAGAGTTCATCCTCCAGCTCTGGGAAGAACGGGCAGCAGGGTTGTGGGGAGAGCCTTCCCTTACACGTTTGTGCCTGCTCTGGACACCCAGTGTCCTCACAGCCAAGTGGTATTCCTCATTCCCTTCTGTGATCTCCAGCATATCTATTTTTAGAGAGGAGATTCAAGTGCCAAGCCAGAGCCAAGGAAGATGTCTCCCACAGCACTCTAAGGAGCAGATGTGGCTCAAGCCATTGAGCGCCTGTCTCCCACATGGTCCTGGGTTCGATTCCCAGTGCCTCCTGAAAAAACAAAGACAAACAAGCAAAACAAACAAAAAAAACAACTCAGGGAAGCTGATGTGGCTCAGTGGTTGAGCTGATGTGGCTCGGTGATTGAGCATTGGCTTCTCACAGATGCGGTCCCAGGTTCAATCCCCAGCCCCCGGTACCACACACACACAAAAAAAAACTTTAAGGAAATGACAATTTTGGTTGGATTAAGATTCACCTAAGGAGGATCCTACATCACACAAAAATAAGAGCTTTAAAATTCTTCAATAGAAATTTAGATGTTTAGGCACATGTACTCTGACCTTTTGCATTTCACAAGTGAAGAAACTGAAATTCTTCAGAGGTTAAGTGTCCATTTTTCATTCCACTACATTAAGCAGCCTTCTCTGTTTATTCAAAGTTAAAACATTTCTTCACCCATCCGAGTAGGGTATTGCAGCCACACTGTCAAGATGGATCAGATAATTTGATTTATATAACCTCAAATTTGTATATGGCCACATCATGCTATTGTTCTAACAAATATTAAACTAAGACAGTGCCCCGGCCTCCAGGAATTTAACTTCAGAATTACACAAGGTGCTTTAGCCTGAGCATATAAACTAGCATCTAATCCTAACTCTGCCTCTGACTCACCAGGATGCTTTGGACTAGTCATGAAATTGTCTCAGTTTCTTCATCAGTTCAGTGGGAAGAGTAATGCTGATCTTTCATTTATTAAAGAAGCTGTCTGTCCAGTAGCTACTAAGTAATTGTGGGGGCGGGGGAAATCCTATAAAGATTTTAAGTATACAATGAGGCCATATCACTACAGTATCAAAGTACATAACTCAGATTCTTTCTAATAATAGTGACATACCCTACTTTGGTTTTCCAAACAAAGACGGTAACTGCTATCAGTCAAGCACATTTATACAAAAAACAGCAACATATTCTTTCAGCTTATTAGAGGTGTTGATTAAGCCTGTAAAATTTAAGAGACAAATTGAAATGGAAATTTGCCCTAAAGCTATTGAGTCTGGGTGTGTTTCTCAGGTTTTTATCGACCAAATATCTTCCCAACAAAAAAGGAAAAATAGGAACCACCTCCCCATGGCTAAAGATTCTCCATGTGACTGGCAGTCCTGCTCACTAGTGTCAATTTTTGTGAAGTCAGCATAAGAAAAGATTTCTCAGAAAAGGTAGGCAACAGCAGTAAGAGGGAATCTGATGAAGAAATTAAACCTCGTATGTGCTGTTTCTCACTGACAGCATTCTGAACCACATTTTCTTATACTGATCAAATAATGGGATTTGTGTGGATGGGATAAAAATAAATTTCATTCCTTTGTATTCAAAAATGCCCAAAAGATGGTTTTAAAGTCCTGATAACACCCTGCCGCCAATCTGCACAAGCTGTCTAGACTCCGACAGCATAAGTAAACACTTGGACAATTACCTAAAGAGTTATGTGTCTTGGCAAAATCAGCAAAGAAAAGGAGATGGTGTCTTATTTAATCAGTCTTTAACAGAACAACTAAAATGACCGATAAGGGCTTACCAAATTATTTGCAACAGGAGAAAAAGAGAGTTTTTACAGCAGATTTTCTTTTGAGATAGTGATGTCATTAGACAGTCTGATTAATGCCACACAGAAAATGAGGAATTAAAGCAGAAATTACTCATAGAAGATTATAAATATTTGTTAAAATAATAATGTTTGAGTAATACTGGAATAATTTTAAACATAGGTGTACGTAACGGTTCTGAAGCGTTCGTGGGATGCTTTGTACTTCCAGATGTGCCTGATCACAGAAGAGGGGACACTAAAGTTAATTGGGTGCTATGGCAGATAGTGCTTACTAGTTATCCATTTGTTCCCCTTCATTTCCCAGCTTCCTTGGTACTTAGGTTGAGGCCATGTGACTAGCTCTGACCAATAGACTCTGAGAAAAGGTAGCCTGCTTCAACTTCCAGGCTGAGGCAGTTAAGAGCCAGTGCTCCTCCTCAGTCTCTCTTTCTGTCTCTTCCACTACCTTAGCAACACTGAAGGGCATCTGTTCCCAATGGTATAATGACATATGGAGGAAAGCCACCTACCTCACATAGGACTTTACATAAGTGTGAATAAACCTTTGTTGTGTTAAGTAATCAGATCTCAGGGGTTGACTTTGCAACAGCTAGGATTAATTGCCCTGACAAACATAAAAGCCCTGTGATAATGTGGCCTGAAACTTATATTTATACTACATTGATCCTAGGCTTTTGAAAATACCACTAGAGAAAAAAATGATATATTTCTTTCTTTCCTCATTTTTTTTGTTTTCTCATTTTTTATTTTCTCATTTTTTTCTGGCCCTGCACAGTCTAAGGCAGGGATTCTCAAACACAGCAGCATGAGAATCATCAGGAAATTCATTAGAAATGTAATTCCCAGGCCCCACCCCAGACCTACTGACTCAGAAACTCTGGGAGTGGGACCCAGCAGTCTGCGTTTTAACAAGCCCTCCTGGTGATTCTGAAACACTCAAATTTAAGAACCAATGGTCTAAGGTAACCTTTCATTGAGCTTTCCTGAATGTGAACATCATGCAGTAATTTCTCCCTTTATATCACATGCAGTCATGGAGTAGATTAAAGATAACAGCAAATTATTTGTTACTGCCCCCACTGAAAGATGGAATTTATTTCTCTATCCTTTTGAAAGTAGGTTGGGCTTGTGACTGCTTTGACCAATAGAAGGCAGAAGTGAAGCTGTGCCTTTAAGAGGTCTGGCAGCATCCTCTTTCCACCTCTTGAAATCCAGCCACCATCCTATGAGGAAATCTAAGCAATCATACAGAGAGGCTTGGAAGACAATCAAGGCCCTGCAGCTGAGCTACCAGCTGACATCCAGCAAAAACTGTCCACTATGTAAGTATGCCGTCTTGGAATCTCCAGCCCAGATGGGTTCCCAAATGGCTGCAATGCCATAGGACTTCATGTGGAGCAGAAGAACCACCCAACTGAATCCAATCAACCCAGAGAATTAGAAGAAATAATACAAGGTTGTTTGAATCCACCAAGTTTGGAGATGAGGGGCCAGTTACAAAGCAATAGGGAATCAAAACATTCACTTTCATTGTTTTTGAAAAATACTATCAAAGTCAAATGTCAGATGGATTCCATTTATCCAAAATACCAGGAAGCGGGTGTGGCTCAATGGATAGAGCCCCCGTTTACCATGCAGGAGGCCCTGGGTTCGCTTCCCCGGGGCCTCCTTGTGAGAGCAGGCCAGCCCGCGCGGCGGGGTGGGCTGATGCAGCAGGACCTCACAGCAAGGGGGAGATAAGCAGACACAGAAGAAACACACAGCGAATGGACACAGTAAAACACAAGCAGCAAGGGGGGGATAAATAAATAAATAAATAAATCTTCAAAATACCGCTTTGATTCAACTGACCCTGTGACTTCTTATAATGGTTTTGTTCTAATATTTTCCTCTCTTTTGGCTTAGCTACATTAATAGGCTAAGTAGCTTCTGCAGCCTCAACTCTGGAAGCTTGTAATAATTTCTCTACTAACTATCCCATGGGTTTCGAATGGATACCTGAATCTTTTTTTCATCCACAACCAAAACTGTTAAGGAGTAATATAGAAAAATAATGGAAGCAGGAAGTTTATAATTTCATCAGAAGATTTCAGCAGAGGTTAACAAAGGGAGGACTCAGGCTTTTGCAACCCAAATAAAACTTCTTCCTTTCTACATTCTTCCCCAAGTGTAGCCATCAAACAAGATTAAGAACATGGTTGCCAGAAAGTTGATAGCCACAAAGGCATTATCCTAGTTTTGAATTCCTTGTTGAGAAAAAAAAAAAAGCCTTTTTTTTTTTTTTTTTTTTTTTTTGCCCAGAGAGCATAAATAGCAAAGACCAATCCTGCAAAGACCCTGCTCCCCAATATGACACTGGG
>JAQZBX010083548.1:0-13376 GCA_029593785.1 Cabassous unicinctus
ATTTATTTATCCCCCCCTTGCTGCTTGTGCTTGCTGTGTCCATTCGCTGTGTGTCTTCTCCATGTCTGCTTATCTTCCCCTTGCTGTGAGGTCCCGCTGCATCAGCCCCTTGTGCCGCGCGGGCCGGCCTGCCCTCACAAGGAGGCCCCGGGAAGCGAACCCAGGGCCTCCCATATGGTAAACAGGGGCTCTATCGACTGAGCCACTCCCGCTTCCCTGTCTAGTTACCTTCTGGCTGGAAATATCAGAACTGAATTGAATAATCTCATATTAAAAATGAAGAAAAATACAAATCTATTGTATTTGCTTATATTGTAAAGTGTCATATCTAATTGCAGATTACTGCAAAATACTCACTTTATTTAGATTATCATGATTGGGCATCAGTTCTGTGTAGGAATGTTTTGTTTTGTTTTCTGACTGAACCCTGTAGCAATGAAAATTACAGAAGATTTTGATATGGGGTGACACTCCTTTGGTTCATTATTCCTAAATGGAGTGTCGGTGAAAGATGGCAGCCTTAGAAACTGGCTCACTTATTCTTTCCCTAGCTCCTTGCATTTAGACTGAACCCAGACATATTTCTGTGTTTCATCTCTGTTTTGAAGAGGAAAATCCTGCAAATGAACTGCCATCTGGTCCCGATGATTTTTCCATGTCCTGTTTATCTATTAGGTGTAGAACATCTTGTACATTAACCACTATTTGATCTAATAATTCTCATCTGATTCTCTTCTCTGTTTCCAAAGACATTTAGCAAATGAAATTCTCAGCTTCTTCCTTAAGAAAGAGAAACCAACAATTCATTTAATGTATCAGCCTTCTATTTTCTTTAATAAAGACTGGGCAAGGAATTTATGTCTTCTGCTCTCTCTTTTCATAATATAGCACAACTTATATCTTGTGTTTGTCAGCTGAGTCCACATTCCTACTTTCTCAGTTCTTCCATTTTTCGTAAGCTTTTTGTTACTAGTGAGTAAGTCACATATATTTTTCTGATGATGAAATTGTGTTGTTTTTTTTTAAATACAAACAAAAAAGCTAAATTGTTCTCTGATTAATGGAATTGTGGATGATATACTCTTTTCCCCGAATTTCTACAATTATGATTTTTTTAATTTATTTTTATTTTAATACTTTTTAATCATTCTTTTTTTTCTTAATAAAAATGAGATGCAATTATTTATTCACTCAGCAAATAGTTATGGAATACCTATTATGAGCCAGGCACTATGCTATGAAATGAGAGCATAATAGCAGGAAAGCAGGCAAAGTCTCATCCCACATGCAGATTATAGTCTAGAGGGGGAAATAGAACTAAATCAAATAATCTCACAGCTAATCATATAATTGTATATATTGTAAGTGTTGTGCAGTATAAGTACCATATGCTATCAGAAGAGAGCACAGCATTCTACGGAAGGCAGCAAGTATTAAATTAAAGAAGACAAAATGATCACTTTTTGGCATGAATGTGTATGCTGAAAACACTTCTTCTACAAGTCCTTTCCTCAACAATAAGTTAATATTATGATCCTTTCCTATTAGAATTCATTTCCCAATTAAGAACAGTAAATTCAAAGAAAAAAAAAATTACAAGAGTCTCCTCTTTTCTTTTGGTTTGTTCATTTTACCAAACAACATTATTGTGTAGATCTAGCTATGCTAGTCTGGAAGGTCAGGGCAGGCTTCCCTGGGGAAGCAACTTCTGATTTAAGAAAGAACAGAAGTTTGAAAGCCCTGAGACAGAAAGAAAGATTTTGCTTTTGTTAAAAATAAGTCCAGTCACATATCCCATCCCAAAAACAAGATGATATCTCTAACTGCTAGTAAAACAATTTCTTTCCTCTGCCCCGTAATTTCTAAATCCCCTCTCAGCATGAAGCGGTCAAAGTGGACCTCATCCCAAATCCTTTGAGATTGAGAGATGAACAAAAATAAGGGCAAGTGTAATCACGGACCAAAGCAGGTTTATTGTTATTGTAGTTATTATCTTGTGTTAATGGAGTAACTTGTAACACTGATATAAAAAAATATTAAAGTTTAAAAAGTCCAATTAGCTGAAACAAAGAGAAAAAGTGGTGCAAAGTGGACGCAGAAAAAAGACAGCAGCCAGATCTTTCTGGGCCTCCCAGCCAAGGTAAGCACTGGTGGTTTGCCTTAGAGTGATGTGGAGCCACTGAAGTTTTGAGCTGGCAGCTATCAAGCAAACAGACACCAAGCCAGCTAAAGCAGCATTCTGGGAGTTAAATTTCAACCCTGAGTTTAACTCCTGGAGTCAGGATCAGAATGGGGTGCATTTGTCTTCCAAAAGAGTCCTCAGGGATCTACAGACCCCATACCACTACCCTGGGACTGTGGGGTTTTGAAGCTGCAGGATAAGGGAAACACTGTGTTTGCAGAAGCAGCAAAAAACAATAGCAAGGCAGAAACTTGTCTCCAGCCCTTTCTAGCATTTGCAGTTGAGAGTAGTATCAGCCTCTCCTATGGCTTGACCAAGGTTCTGAGGTCCAAGTCTTGTGCTGGCAGATATCTGATATAGCAAGTAAGTAGCAGAATGCTCCAGAGCAGCATTCCTGTTTGTGGAAGCTCTGGCCTTGCCTGTGACATGAGAGGTGCCTGGGGTTCAAGTCTTGTGCCCAGCCAGGATGGGGTCTTAGCCAGTTTCCTTGGAGCTATACTGGAGACCCAGAGGATCTCTCTTGGATAAGTTAACAATTACTGCTCAGCAATGACATGCTTAATGTTTTTGTTTGTTTGTTTTTAAATTATTTCTCTGGGTATATTTGAAAGCAGAATAGAGATAGAAAGAGTGAGCAAGGAAAGCATGACATTTACAAGAGGCAGGCAGGAAGTTGGAATAGTTTGTAGTTTGAGTTAGAGATGAATGTGGATATTGACATAAATTGGTTTTAGGGAGAGATTTAGAAGTACAATTAGCCAGATTTTGTGATGAACTTGTTGCGTGGGGGTGGTGTTAGGAGAAGAGAAGTAAGTTGGCTTCCAGCTTTCTGGTTTGAACTGGGTATATGGTGCTTCCTTCCCCCAGGATTGGCAATATTTAGAAAAACCCAAATTTGAGAGCAAATGATGAGTCCCTGTTTGGAAGATCACAAACTCAAATTTTGATGCATGGAGGAGACAGTAGATTATGTTGGATAAAGCTCAGTCAGGAGATCACTTGTTTTTAGGGCAGGCAGTATGGAACAAAAGCCACTGAAAGAGTAAAGGAAAAAAGACTGCTTTATGCCTTTAGTAACCATTAGTGCAAGATAGAGGCCTGACAATGAAGGTGTCAGTCTCTCCTTCAGCTGCCATAGTCACCCATGTGCTCATAGCTTATATTCAGCCTCTTAAAATTGTCTAAAGTAATTGCCTTCAGGGCTGGCATTTGTCTTCTGAGTTTCAGCCTTGAAATGTGTCTCAGTATGCTTTCTAAACATCTTAGAAACCCATTAGGTTATTCTTGTGTTACATAAATGTATATTTAAAAGTGAGACCAGGTGTCACAAGTTTGTTTCATTGAAGATGATATTTTTGCTGAAGCAACTGATAACTCTCTGTCCACCAGCAGGATTCCATGAGATTGAGAGGACCTGGAGCACCAGAAGCATGTGTCTGCCTCCTTCATCCCTGACCTCTCTTGTCCTGCCGCACTCTTATGACTCACCCACTAGCTCCAAATCTGGGAGCTCAGCTGTCTAAAGGAAATGACTGATCATGGGTAATATGTTTAAAACCATCTCTTTTCAGGATGTTCTCCCATCATTATAGCATGTTCCCTGGATGAACTGTGGTGCGTGTGTGTGTGTGTGCAAACAACTGCAGTGAATATGTATTAATATAATTAGTTTTTTAAAACTAATTATATTAATATAATTCTTCTGTAATTCAATTCTTAAAATTTTAATATATTGTTTTATTCTTCGATGATAATCTTATCTAAGGCTCTTTAAGCTCCAAGAGCATATGAATAGACAGTTGAGATATTTATTTCTCCATGCACTGTTGAAAGACTTGATTGATTGTAGTAAGATGGGCTTTGAAATGGATATTTCAGTAACTCAGTGGTAGATGTCAAAGCACTTATATATGTATATGCGTTTCATGCAGGTGTCTCCTGAATTTAACAAGAATTAAAGTGCTTAGTGAACATATATTTAAATCATGTCAAATCATTAAATATAAGCCCACCCATCTTTTAAAATAAAGTGGTTTGGGTAATCGTTTAAACAGTGGTCAAATTAGTGATCTGTTAAAAATATGGTCTGGGTTTATTTATGTTATATTTATGAAAAAAGAGGTCATTGTTTTAAAACTTAAATTCATCTTTTTTATACATCCTTGCATGGAAAGAAAGGAACTAAAGAGACTGGAGCAAAGCAAATAAATATTGCATATTCTCACTTTCTAGCCACCCCCCCACACACCCCTTGGAGAATAAAAGAGTCTCAGAGTAAGCAACCAGTCAAATGTCATTTTCTACTATCTTTGCATATGCCCAGAAAAAAAAGGAAAGACTAGGAGGAACATTGGTTCAGGTGAACAGGTCTTTATTAGTAGAATCTCCCTAAGCACCATCAATAATGATGCCTCTGCATCTACAAAATCTAATAGGCAGGGTGTGAAGCACAAAATACATATATTTTTAACACCCTCAGGTTTCAATTTTGAAAGAAGATTCAGTGAGAATGATACTGAATGATACGGGCTGAACACTAGTCTTGAGGAATAAGGAACTGGCAATAAGAAATTGCAAGTTTTAAAAAAATAAATATTTTATTATTTTCTATGATTTCTCCAAAAGGAATTTAATTTTATTCTTTATGTACCTAAAGTATATCTTGGTCATTGGGGGACATATACAGAAAATTAACAATTGGATGCATGGAAGATCAGTTGATGCCAGTGGATCCTAAACACATGAGCAGAAAAGTTGAATTGCAAGTCTGTTTCTCTCTAACTGGGACTCAAGGTCCCTGGGGGGGTGAGACGAAGTATTTGAAAAGTTGCCAATGCTCTTAAACCCACAGAATACTAGAGTAGCATTATCGCCATTCAGAGAAAAGAAACAAACTAACAATTGTCTAATAGCATTGTATTTGAAAGAACATTTTAGACTGTGAATAGGGAATCTACTTGAAATTCGCAAACTACTTTGATGTATCAAAGGTTTCGATTTTAAGCAGGTCAACTCATATTCCACACCTGCATCTTAATTCCTGGAGTAGCATTGTCATGATAATGTGGATTCCATCCTTATTCTGAGTACACCGGCTCTCTAATGGGGACCTACAGGAAATGGTATGAAATTGCAATGTATTTCCTTAAATTTTGAAAGTGTAGTGTTTGGCTTTGCCTAATTTACATAGATTCTATGGACAGGGTCAGATTAAGACCTTTTAGTGTTCTAAATATTGAAAGCATATATATTCCCTCTCCCATTCCAATTCAAAATATGCACAACAGTCACACTTTAACACATATATTAAGAACTGTAGAAAACATCTTTTCCTATGATGTCACTTTGACACCTTTATATTGAAATAGCATAAAGAAAATGATATAAAATATATAAATGATACAAACCTTCATTATTATGATGATGATCATCATTATTATTATGGCATCAGCACTATTATTTACTATCCTTATGCTTTGCTGCTATTCTAAATAGTTGCTTATTTTATTTTGAGGTTAATCCAGCAGCAGATTTACCTTTAAAACCATATGTTCTAGTTTGTATCCTTTCTTATCTATTAAGTAATAGAATCTCTGCAGGGGAGAGAGAAAGCTAGCCACACAGCTGCACCCTCAAATTTCTCCTAATCTACCTCCTTTATTACCAGCCTTAAAGATTGCCTCTATGTAAAACCTTACTGTTATCTTTTGGCACCTTTCTTCCCATAAATGCTTTTTATTCTGGCTTAGTTTTTATTCCATCTTGATTTTTAGCTTATTGTTATATCAGCAGAAGTATATCTAGTTGCTTTACAAGAAGTAAAATTTTAAGCATAGTGCCAAACAAGTCACTGCAGTTTGCACAAAGTTAATTATTTGATCAAACATAAATAGTAATTGAAAACAAAAGGTCCATGGAAATTTACTCCAAACTATATCCTGCACTATTTTAAACTTTAAGTCATAATTGCTGTGTTTCTGGGATAAGAGTTAGTGATGATCTAAGAAAGTTCTACTTCATTCCAAGTATGAATAATGGGTCCTGAAGGATCTTTTTTATCTGGAATGTTTTATCTGAATTTTTAAAAAAAGATATTTTAAAAATGTGTTTGCCTTTTTTATTTAACTCTTGGAATTTGGCCTCTTCTCTAGATCTAGCAGGTCTGATATGGTATAAAGAGTAGGTGGATTATTTTTGGGAGAAGGGGAAGGTGCTCTAAGATGTGAGGAATTTAGGGATGGAAGACTGGTTTATTCAACCACGTGGCTCTCTTTCTCCATCCCTATCCCTGGGCCCCTCTCCCCAGTGTTCCCTTTTTTCCTTCCATCTTTCCTGCTTTCTCTTCCTTCCTCCCCCTTTTCACTTTCTCCTTTCTTTCTCCATGTTATTCCCCTCTGTCCTAAGGCCCTTCTGTCCTTTCTTCTCCTCTCCTCTTGTCTTCTTCCTCAACATAGTCATTGTCAATAACTTCTCCTTCTCCTTCTCCTTCTGCTCCTTCTTCTTCCTCTTCACCTACCTTCCTGCCTTCCTTCCTTCCTTTCTTCCTTCCTTCCTTCCTCCCTCCTTCCCGTCCTCCCTTCCTCCATTCCTCCCTTCCTCTCTCCCTTCCTCCCTCTCTCTCTCCCTTCTCCATTCTTTTTCCACCCTCCTTCCCCTATTTTGATCACCCAACAGATTTGCAACTCCATTTTAACAGTGATGGCCCAAGTATGGGTGCCATCTCCTTTATTTGGTTACACTTAACATGTAAAGGCTCTTTCTTATAGAACAAGAGTTCGTTGTCATACATCTTGACACATTTGTGGTTGCTGTTCCATTTATTAACTGGTTTTGTTCTGCACATTGAAGTATAGGTAATTGTCTAGAGTCTCATCTCAATGGATCATCGAACGCTGTCCCCAAAACTGTAAATTCTTGAGATAGTAAGGTTTTATAGTCATGGGTAACTACAACCCTCTGCCTCTGCTGAGTAATTTGGTAGTTCATTTCAATCTCCAGGACCACTTATTTTGGCCCCATACTGTGTTAATCTATGTGTGGAGCTCAGAATCAGAACTTACTCTTAATTTTTCCCCAAATTAAAAATGCATAAACAAATAAACAAAAAACAACTTAGACAAGACATCTGTGTTCCCTAACTGGTAGAGACTATGGGATTCATATTTGGACAGGCAAAAAAGCTTAAATAGATTATTAAACACCTTAGTTCCTAAACATTTATTTGGTCATTTGTGCAACTTTGAGATCTCCTCTCCCAATTTGTTCCTCAAACTTTCTATTTTTAGCTGTCCTTTCTTTTCTCTTCCCCTTCTTTTCTGCCTGTTATACTCTGCCTACTCCCTTTCAAATAGAAAACTAAATTAGTACCATTTTTCAATACAGAAAAGTTCTGCTTTCCAGCCCCTACATTTAAACACAGCTTGGGGCTTCTTTTTGCATAGTTTTGTTTTGCTGAAGCTTTGAAATTATCCATTAAAAGGGCCTCCCATAACCTAGCTCAGCCTTTAATTGTTTTTACCCCCAGAAGATTAAACACTACTTGAGATCTTTCAAGTGAGATGTGTCCCTGCTACTCCTAGAGTTCAATTTATTCTTAAAGATTCAATGGTTTTTTGAATATCTTAATGTGATACAGTACCACTACTTTGATGAGAATTATATGTACCTAAAAATTGAGGTCTAGTTTAGTTTTGTAAAAGCAGAATACAACTACATAAGAAGTTTAATTACCAAAGAAAAAATTACTAATTTCCTGGAGAAATGTTCATTTTACATGTTATGTTTTTTGAAGTTCAAAACAACAGTGTCACCAGGCACTAGGTTGGTTCTTCGCCAATTATTGATTGCCAGATTAACACTGTTGATACTCCATTGGTATGTGGAAAAGAGGAAACCACTTCAAAAGTCACTTCAATTTCAGTTTGTAAAGTGTAGAAATCTCAGGATGATAATCTTTTCTAAGCCCTTTCCACAAATGCTGTGCTATGCTTAAATGGGCAAATTAAATGCATGAAACTGTATATGAACATAGCCCTGCAGAAAAAGTGAAGCAGAGAGTTCAACAAATATTAAATGAATTTGAACGGTGTGAACAGCCATTGAAATTATTGAGAATCTTTTTTGAATGTAATAAAGCCATCGATTCTTTGGAGCTTAATGTGTGGATGCTAGATTATCATTAGGAAATCTCTTAAAGGATTAATAGAAATCATTTTGGATAAATTAAAAGTTCATAATATTCTTGTTTGAATTCATCATCAGTCAATCTTAGAAGACCATAATTACTACTTGGTGTATGATATATTTTTTCCTGATATTGATTTTAAGCAGAGGTCAAGGTAGTCCCTTTGAATCAGCCTTAGATTTCTGAAATTCCAAAAAATAGAGAATATAGCAGTAACTATTGTATTTGTCAGTCAAAGGGGTGCTGATGCAAAATACCAGAAATTGGTTGGTCTTTATAAAAGGTATTTATTTAGTGTAAAAGTTCACAGTTACCAGGCAATAAATCATAAGTTTCTTCCCTCACCAAAGTCTATTGCCACGTACTGGAGCAAGACAGCTGCTGATGTTTGCCAGGGTTCAGGCTTCTTGGGTTCCTCTCTTCCCAGGGCTGCATTTCTCTCTGGGCTTAGCTCCTCTGGTTCCTCCAAAAGGACAGCTGTAGACTATGAGGCTCTCTAGGCTTTGCTTCTTTCCACAAGGCCAGCTGTGAACTCTTAGGCAAATGGCTTGTCTCTATCCGGGGCCTTCTCTCCTTCCTCACCAGAACTCCAACACCAAAACTGCTTCAACACTGTTCTTTGCCATGCCTTTTATATTTGATTTCCTCCCCACCATGGGGTGGGGCTCAACACCCTACTGACATGACCCAGTAAACACCCTAATCATAACTTAATCATGCCCAGATTAGCAGACCAGTTTACAAGCATGATCCAATATTTATTTTTAGAATTCATAATTACATCAAACTGCCAAACTGCTACAACTGTAATTTTGGTAAGTATTTCTCCATGTTGAGGATATACCTAGATTAAGGTTTAATTAAAATTTTCTAAAGAAGCAAAGAGGTTCTCAGAGAAGAGACTGGGTGTTAGAACAGAATATTGCAGGAAATATTATCTTATTTAAAGAGATGTCTCCTAAGATATAGTTGAATAAAGTACCCCATAACTTGCAGATGGAGAAAAATGTACTATAAATTCTTTGATAAGCATTCATATTTACATACAACAGAATTCAGCCTATCTTCTTTGGAGATATAAGAATTTATTAGAAGATAGAGATAGCTCAGAATAATTGAGAACCCTGAAGCAATAAATTTCAGGCAGAACTCTAAACCCACACGATAGAACTAGGTCCACCCAGTAAGCTGCTATTTTTGCCATGATATAGACTCTAGAAAACTGGTGAATCAGGGAGCCACCTGCCCAGATAGAAAGCTGTTCTCACAGTTGCCAGGTGCAGAACTCTGCCTATTTTTCTTTGATCAAGAAGTAGTGATATCAAGAAGCTACAACTAAAACTATTAACTCCAAAACCATCTTTGGTACCCTGTGTCTTACCCCTTTAAGGTTTCTCAGTTCCAAATCAAAGTTTCACAATTGTCCAAATAGCAAACCACTAGCTGCAAAGGAGCCCAGGGAACATAGCTCTTTATAGATTTTCAGCTTTTATTTTACCAGGATGAGGTAGGGGTAGAAGTTA
The DNA here is from genome assembly GCA_029593785.1 of Cabassous unicinctus. Lineage (NCBI taxonomy): Eukaryota > Metazoa > Chordata > Mammalia > Cingulata > Chlamyphoridae > Cabassous > Cabassous unicinctus. The sequence goes on from JAQZBX010083548.1 coordinate 9,890, forward strand.
ACCAAGCCATTTATTGTATGTGCTATATTGCTTTAGAACAGAGATTTCAGCATAGAAATCTCTGTTGTGTTACTCAGACTTCCCAGTGAGTTCTATCATAGAAGTGGAAAGTAGACACTGGAAGATGGGAGGTGGAAAAGGATATGTAGTAAGATTGTTCCAGGAACACAGTCTTCAAGAATATCATTTTTTAAGATGCCTGTTGAGAATTTAATACTAGAATACCTGTTTGGTTCTTCTATTGTCTGGGTGATTTTAAAAATTGTCTTATATTAAACTTATTAATCCTTAGCAGAGATTGAAATATTCATTTCAGAACTTCCTATGATGCATCCTTTTTAAAAATATTACAGAAAATAATGTGGGTTGGGGCCATGTATATTTTTACTCAAATGACTTCAGTTAACCAACAGTTGAACTTGTGTTAATTGTCAGTCACCAAGGAATCTCTAGATAAAGCAATATCAAGCCATCCTTGAATAAGATCACAACCTTAAGAGGATGAATTCCTACTACAGGAATTCATAGTAGGAACAGGTGAAGAACACTGTTTTCTGAATCCTGGTAGACTGCAAACATACCCCAGGGCAGGCTCACGCTAAGAGGCTCCCCTGAGCCAGTAGTCAGAGTGAAGTTTTACAATTACCACTGGTCTCCACTCTATTATTGTCCTGGAATTGCAGAAGATTTTAGCAAAAGAATTAAAATTTAAGAGAATATAAACTCAATCACTGGTCCAAACATGAGATCAGAAGGGTGCAGTTTTAAAATATGGTATAAAACCATGACAAGTGGGATTTATCCCAGGTGTGCAAGGGTGTTGAATATAATATAATCAATTAATGTAATACATCACATTAATAGAATGAAGGAAAAAATCAAACATGTTGCTCTCAGTTGATACACAAAAGGCATTTAACAATTGCTTCTTGATAAAAGCAATTAGAAAGCTAGAAATAGAAGGAAACTTGCTTCACATGATAAAGGCCTTACATGAAAAACCTTCAGCTAACATCACACTCAGTGGTGAAAGACTGAAAGCTTTCCTTCTAAGATTAGGAATAAGACAAGTATATCTACGGTCACCATTGTTATTGAACAATGAACTAGAAGTTCTAGCCACAGCAAATAGGCAAGAAAAAGAAATAAAATCATCCAAATTGTAAAGGAAGAAGCAAATCTTTTCCTGTTTGCAGATGGCATGATCCTAAATACAAAAAATCCTGAAAATTCCACAACAAAGCTATAGAGGTGATAAACAAATTCAGTAAAGGGGCAGGGTACAGGCCAACATGTAAAGGGATCCCAAATAGTCAAAACTATCTTGAGAAAGAAGAGCAAATTTGGAGGACTAGTATTTCCTGATTTTAAAATTTATTACGAAGCTATAGTTATCAAAAGAGCATAGTACTGGCAGAAGGACAGATACATAGACCAATAGAATCTAATTGAAAGCTCAGATATCAACCAGCACATTTATAGCCAATTGAATTTTGACAAGGGAGCCCAGTCCACTTGAAAGAATAGTCTGCAACAAATTGTGCTGGGAAACCTGGATATCCATATGCAAAAGAAAGAAGGTGGGTCCCTAACTCACATCATATACAAAAGTTGACTCTAGATGGCTCAAAGACCTAAATATAAGAACGAAACTATAAAACTCTTTGATGAAAATAGGGAACTATCTTCAGGAACTTGTGGTGGCCAATGGTTTCTTAGATTTTACATCAAAAGCATGACAAACAAACATAAAATAGATAACTGGGATGTCATCAAAAATTTAAAAACTTTCCTGCATCAAAAGACTTCATCATGAAAGTGAAAAGACAATCTAGAGAATGGGAGAAAATATTTGGAATCCAATAATGGTTTAATATCCAGAATATATACTGAAATCTTACAACTCAACAACAAAAAGACAACCCAATTAAAAAATATGCCAAGGAGGTTTGGGAGACTTCTGGGAAGATGGTGTCATAGTAATTTGGTAGGGCTCAAAACTCTTACAAAACAATGGAGGAAGGATAAAAGCTGTCCAAAGGAGCTGTTTGAGGATTTGCAGACCAGGAGAGTGTCACACTTATCATCCAGGAGGGAGAGGGATAAAGACAGAGAGCCTGAGATGAAAACCATGAGTTACCCCCATGGCTGGGAATGGTGCCCATCCCCCACCCTTGAGGTCAACGCCCTGGGTAAAACCCATAGTTGCCTGTGGCCAAATGAGAGGGGAAGAGATGTTTTCCTTTCTGGGAAGAGGAAGGGTGTGGTGGAAGACTGAGTGTGTATTCTCTTCAGTGAGTTTGGACTGCAGGGACCCACTTTAGACCATGGCTCTAATGGCCCAGAAACACAAGCAAGCAAAGGTTGAAAGAGCCATCTCTGAGGAATGGTTCACCAAAGTTTGCCATCTTCTGGCAGTTTGGAAAAGTGAAAGTGAAAAAAAAAAAAAACTTTTTGGAGTCCCACTTGGACTAACAAAGTCCCACTTGGACTGCAACCCATTAGTGGGTCCCTAGCCCTGTTTTGATAGCTTAAGTAGGGCAACTTTAAAGATTTATAGCAAGTTGAACCAAAAATCAAAGAAGTGTGAAACAAAGCCAATTTACAAGCCAAACTAAGAAACAGTAACGTATAGTCTAGCCAAAAGAACAAATTAAAATTCTTGATAAGACACAGAATTTTAAACAACTAATAAATGATGTTTACACAAATCTCCTAAATCAATTCAAGGAGTTTAAGGAAAATATAGCTAAAGATAAAAAGTATATCAAGAAGACACTGGGTCAGCATAAAGAAGAATTTGAAAACTTGCAAAGAAAAGTAACAAATATTATTGGTATAAAAGACACAGGAGATGAGATTAAAAATACATTAGAGGCATATAACAGAAGATTTGAAATGGTAGAAGAACACATAAGTGAAACAGAAGACAGAGCATCTGAATTTGAACAGACAAGAGAAAAAATAGAAAAAACAATGGAAAAAATCGAACGGATTCTCAGGGAATTTAAAAAAAAGAAAAAAGCTTGAAACACACAAACATACATGTTATGTGTGTCCCAGACAGAAAAGAGAATGGACAAGGGCAGAAGGAATATTTGAGAAAATAATGGCTGAAAACTTCTCAACCCTTATGAAAAATACAAACATTCAAGAATAACAACAGATTCCAAACAGAATAAATCCAAATAGACATACTCAGAGACATCTAGTATTCAGAATTTCAAAGCACTTTCTCAGATCATAATGGAACGAAACTGGAAATCAATAATTAGATGGGAAAGGGGAAAATTTACAAGTGTGTGTAGGCTAAACAACACACTCCCAAACAATCAGTGGGTCAAAGAAGAAATTATAAGTGAAATTACTAAATATATTGAGACAAATGAAAATGAGAACAGAACTTATGAAAACTTGTTGGATACAGTGAAGGCAGTGCTGAAAGGGAAATTTATAGCCTTAAATGCCTAAATTAAAAAAGAAAAAA
>JAQZBX010083549.1:0-13375 GCA_029593785.1 Cabassous unicinctus
AACAATAAAAAGACAAATGACCCAATTAAAAAATGGGCGAAAGACTTGAATAGACATTTCTCCAAAGAAGAAATACAAATGGCAAAAAAACACATGAAGAAATGCTCAACATCACTCATGATTAGGGAAATGCAAATCAAAACTACAATGAGATATCATTTCACACCTATCAGAATGGCCACTATTAAAAAGACAGAGATCTACAAGTGTTGGAGAGGATGTGGAGAGTTAGGAACACTTCTTCACTGTTGGTGGGAATGCAGAATGGTACAGCCACTGTGGAGGACTGTTTGGCAGTTCCTAAAGAAGTTGAATATAGACTTGCCACGTGACCCTGCAATACCACTACTGGGTATATACCCAGAAGAAGTGAGACCAGTGACACGAACAGACATCTGCACATCGATGTTCATAGCAACATTATTCACCATTGCCAAAAGGTGGAAACAACCCAGGTGTCCATCAACAGATGAATGGATAAACAAACTGTGGTCTATTCACATGATGGAATATTATGCAGCTGTAAGAAGAAATGAAGTCGTAAAGCATATGACAGCATGGATGAACCTGGAGGACATTATGTTGAGTGAAGCAAGCCAGACACAAAAGGATAAATACTGTATGAATGCGTTACTATGAAACAAATATATTGTGTAACATATTGTTTGATTCAAAAAAATTTTATATGTATTCAGTACATTTAATTGAGAAATGTATATATATTTATTCATCTGTGTTCACTTTTTAGTCTGTTTATATTTTCAATTATTAAATGTACAAAATAAAGTTAAAAAAAGAAAAAGTTGTCAATACTACCCATAGCTATTTATAAATTCAATGCAACCCCAATAAAAATCCCAACAGCATTCTTTGCAGAAATGGAAAATCAAATTAGCAAATTTATATGGAACAGTAAGGGGTCCCCAAATAGCCAAAGCCATCTTGAAAAAGAATGAAGTTGGAAGACTCACATTTCCCAATCTTAAAACTTATTACAAAGCTACAGTAATCAAAATAGAACATTACTGGCAAAAGGATAGGCATATAGAACAGTGGAATAGAACTGAGAGCTCAAAAATCAACCCTCACATTTGTGGCCAACTGATTTATATATTTATATACTTATATATGTGTATGTAGATATATATATATTTTTTTATTACAGAAATTGTGAACTTACAAAACTATCATGCATAATGTGCAGAATCTCATACAACACCCCTGATCAACACATTACATTGTTGTGAAACATCTGTTACAGATTATGAGAGAACGTCATCAGAGTATTACCACTGTGGTCTATAACGTACATTTTGTGTATTTTTCCCATACACCTCTAATCTTAACACAGAATGTTCTTTGACATTGATGCAAGAATATTACAATTTTGCTGTTGCATCTCCCTATTCTTTCCCATGCATCTCCCTATTCTTACCACCTTGTAATAGTGATATACATTTGTTCTATTTCATAGAAGAACATTCATGCATTTCTAATATTAAGCACAATTCTCATCCACCTTGGTTCACTGTCATTCAGTCCCTAGATTATTCTCTAGCTTTCTTTCCACTGACATTTACATACCTAGACTACCCCTTTCAGCCACAATTTCATTTACAAACCATCTGTATTAGTTATGCTCACTATAATGTGTTTACCATCAACTCTATCCATTTCCACACTTTTACAGTCAAGCTAATTAAAAATACTACGTGCATTAACCATCAGTACCCCTTCTCAGCCCTCGTCCTATCCCCTAATAACCTATACCCTAGGTTTTAATTTTATGTGTTTATTCTTTGTATTTAGTTCATATTAATGAGTCCATACAATATTTGTCCTTTTATGTCTGGCTTATTTCATTCAGCATAATGTCTTCAAGATTCATCCATGTTATCATATGTGTGTCAATTTCATTTCTTCTAACAGCAGCCTAGTATTCCATCATATGTATATACCACATTTTGTTTACCCATACATCGGTTGGGTTGTTTCCATCTTTTGGGAATTGTGAATAATGCCGCTATGAACATCAGTGTGTAAATGTCTGTTCATGTCACTGTTTTCAGCTATTCTGGATATATTCCTAGAAGAGAGATTGCCGGATCATATGGCAGTTCTATATTCAGCTTCCTGAGGCACCTCCAAAGTATACTCCACAGAGGCTGCACCATTCTACATTCCCACCAACAGTGGAGTGTTCCAATTTTGCCAAATCCTCTCCTGCACTTAGTTATGTGTTGTTGTTTTTTTTTAATAAAGGCCATTCTATGAGGTGTGAAATAATATCTCATTGTAGTTTTGATTTGCATTTCCCTAATAGCAAGTGATATTGAAATTTTTTTCATGTGCTTTTTCACTGTATGTATTTCCTCTTTGGAGAAATGTCTATTTAAGACATTTGCCCACTTTTTAATTGGACTGCTTGCTCTTTTAATGTTGAGTTGTATGATTTCTCTTTATAGACTGGAAATCAAACTCTTATTGGATATGTGGTTTCCAAATAATTTCTCCCATTGAGTGGGTTGTCTTTTCTTGACAAAGTCCTTTAATCACAGAAGTGTTTAGGTTTGAGGAGGTTCTATTACCCATTTTTTTCTTTCGTGTTTCATGATTTTGGTGTAAGGTTTAAGAATAAACAACCTACCACCAGGTCTTGAAGATGTTTCCCCACATTTTCTCCTAGGAGTTTTATAATTCTAGCTTTTATACTGAGGTCTCTGATCCATTTTGAGTTATGTTTTTGAATAAGGTGTAAGATAGGGATCCTCTTTTACTTTTGGATATGAATATCCAGTTCTCCCAGCACCATTTGTTGAATAGACTGTTTTAGCCAGCTGGGTGGGTTTGATAGGCTTGTCATAAATCACTTGACCATAGCTGTGAGGGTCTGTTTCTGAACCATCAGTTTGGTTCCACTGGTCTACGTGTCTGTCTTTATGCCAGTAACATGCTGTTTTCACCCCTGTAGCTAGGTAGTATGATTTAAAGTCCAGAAGTGAGAGTTCTCCAACTTCGTTCTCCCTTTTGAAGATGTTTCTGGCTATTCAGGGTCTCTTACCCTTCCAAGTAAATTTGATAATTGTGCTTTTCATTTCTTTTAAAACCACTCATGGAATTTTTATCAAGATTGCATGTAATCTGTATACCAATTTGGGTAGAACTGAAATCTTAATGATATTTATTCTTCCAATCAATGAACACAATGTTCTTCCAGTTATTTATGTCTTCTTTATTTTAGCTATGCATTGTAGTTCTCTTAATATAAGTGCTTTACATCCTGAAGTTTATTCCTAAATATTTGATTCTTTTAGTCGCTATTGTAAATGGAATTTTTTTTCTTGACTTCCTCCTCAGATTGCTCATTACTAGTGTACAGAAACACTACTGATTTTTGCATATTGATTTTGTATCCTGCCACTCTGTTGAACTTATTCATTAGTTCTAGTAGCTTTCTTGTAGATTTTTCGATACTTTCTAGGTATAAGATCATATCATCTGCAAATAGTGCAAGTTTTACTTCTTCCTTTCCAATTTGGATGCCTTTTATTTCTTTTTCTTGCCTAATTGCTCTAGCTAAAACCTTTAGCATGATATTGAACAATGGTGATAGTTTGTGTAGCCATTGAGCAATTTGATGTAATTATGAATTCCAAAAATATAATTGGATCATGCTTGTAAACTGATCTGTTCATCTGGGCATGATTAAGTTATGATTAGGGCGTTGACTGGGCCACATCAGTAGGGTGTTGAACCCCACCCCTTGGTGGGTGGGGGAAGAAAATATAAAAGGCATCACAAAGAACAGAGTTGCAGCAGTTCTGAAGTTTTGATGTTGGAGATTTGATGTTGGAGAGAAGGCCTCAGGAGAAGAGAAGCAAGCCGTTTACCTGAGAGCCTACAGCTGACCTTGTGGAGCAAACAGAGGAGCTAAGTCCTGAGAGAAATGCAGCCCAGGGAAGAGAGAAGAAGCAGCAGCCCAAGAAGCCTGAACCCTGGCAAACGTCAGCAGCTGTCTTGCTCCAACATGTGGCAATGGACTTTGGTGAGGGAAGAAACTTATGTTTTATGGTCTGGTAACTGTGGATTTCTACCCCAAATAAATACCCTTTATAAAGACCAACCCATTTCTGGTATTTCACATTAGCACCCCTTTGGCTGACTAATACAGTTTGCATCAACAGGAAAGCTTTCAGTCTTTCACCATTGAGTATGTTAGCTGTGGGTTTTTCACATATGCCCCTCATTATGTTGAGAAAGTTTTATTCAATTCCTATCTTTTGGAAAATTTTTATAAAGAAAGGATGCTATATTTTGTCAAATGCCTTTTCTGCATCAACCCAGATGACTGTGAGATTTTTTCTTCATTGATTTATTAAGCTGGTGTATTACGCTGATTGTTTTTGTGTTGAACCACCCTTGCGTGTCTGGTATAAAACCCACTTGATCATAATGAATAATTCTTTTAATATGTTGTTGGACTCAACAAATATTTTGTTGAGGTTTTTGAATTGGCATTCACTAGGGAAATGAGTCTATAATTTTCTTTTTTTGTAATATCTTTATCAGCCTTTGGTATTATGATGATATTGGCTCCATAGAATGAGTTTGGTAGTGTTCCTTCTTGTTCAATTTTTTGGAAGAGTTTAACCAAGACTGGTATTAAATCTTCTTTGAATCCTTGGTAGATGTGATGGTTAGGCTAATGTGTCAACTCGGCCAGGTAATTGTGCCCAACTGTTTGGTCAAGAAAGCACTGAGCTAACTGTAATACAAGGATAGTTATGGACTTTAGTCAGCAGTGAGTTTACTGCATAGATAGCTGAGTACATCTACATCAAATCAGGAAGATTGCCGTCAGCAGTGAGTGAGGCTTTATTCAATCAGCTGAATGCCTTAAAAGGGGAAGTGATTTCAGCATTCAGAGAGAATTTCCCAGCTCGTCTCTGGACAGCCAATGGCTCCCGGAAACTCTTCAAGGACCTTCACTGGACTTTCATCGGAGCCCCTGGTTTGCAGTCTGCCTGCGGAACCTGGACTTGTGCACCCTCTCACAGTCACGTGAGAGACTCTTAATAGGTTCTCATACTATTTACAGATATCTCCTGTTGTTCTGTTTCCCTAGAGAACCCTGACTAATACAGAATTCACCTCTGAAGCCATCTGGTCCTGGACTTCTCATTTTGGGGAGTTGTTTGAGGATTCTTTCAATCTCTTTGTGATTAGTTTGTTGCAGTCTTCTATTTCATCTAGGGTCCATGTAGGTTGTTCTTAGGTTCCTAGGAATTTTTCCATTTCACCTACATTATCTAGTTTGTTAGTAGTTAGGTTATTGATTTTAGCTCATTCTTCTTTTTTTAATGTAAGTGTTGAGGGCTATAAATTAACCTCTGCACTGCCTTCACCGCATCGCAGAGATTCTGATATGTCCTGTACTCATTTTCATTTGTCTCGAAGTATTAATTTCTCTCACAATTTCTTCTTTGATTATTTAAGAGTGTGTAGTTTAATCCATTACCATTTAATGTTATTATTGTAAAAAAAAGTTCTTACTTCACCCATTTTGACCTTTGGGTTTTATCTATCATATCTTACTTTCACAACTCTTTTTACACTCTTAGTTACTTTCACTGATATAATCTTAATTTTTAGACTCTCTTCCAAGCCTCTCTCTCCTGTCTTTTCTTTTCAAGCTATAGCAATCCCTCTAGTATTTACTACAAAGCCCATCTCTTAGTTGCAAACACCCTCAGTTTCTGTTTTTCTGTGAATATTCTAATCTCGAATGGATAACTGTTTTTTCACAAGGTGACAAAGACCACTTAATTTGGAAAGAATATTCTCTTCAAAAGCTGGACCTCCATTTGCAATTAAAAAAAAAAAGAAAAAGAGGATCCCCTACCTTACAGCATAAAAATTAAAATCAAAATGGATCAAAGACATAAATATAAGACCTAAAATTATTAAAGTGATAGAAGAAAACATAGGGAAGCATCTTCAGGACCTTGTGGTAGACAATTGTTTCTTAGACTTTATACCCAAAGCACAAGCAACAAATGAAAAACTATATAAATGGGACCTCATCAAAATTTAAAACTTCTGTGCATCAAAGGACTATCTTGAAAATGAAAAGACAACCTACTCAATGGGAGAAAATATTCAGAAACCACATATCAATAAAGGATTAATATCAAGTATATACAAATAAATCCTTCAACTTAACAAGAAGACAAACAATCCAATTAAAAATTGGGCAGAAGACTTGAATAGACATCTCTCCAAAGAACATATACAAATGTCTAGAAAGCACATGAAAAGATGCCCATCAGTAGCCATCAGGGAAATGAAAATCAAAACCACAATGAGATACCATTTCATACCCATGAGAATGTGTTCTATTTTAAAAATGAAAATAATAAGTGTCGGAGAGGATGCAGAGAAACAGGAACACTCTGTATTAGTCTGCCAAAGGGGTACTGATGCAAAGTACCAGAAATCTGTTGGCTTTTATAAAGGGGATTTATTTGGGGTAAAAGCTCACAGTAGCAAGGCTGTAAAGAGTTCAACTCAAGATTGCTTTCTCACCTAAGTCAGCTGCCACATGCTGAAGCAAGATATTTCGCTGATCTCTGGCACAGGGCTCGTTTCTTTCCAGGCCTTCTCAGCTGCTCTGTTCTCTTCAGCTGCAAGCTATCAGGCAAATGGCTCCCTCTCTCCCTGGGGCCTTAGCTGTTTGAGCCTTGTCCTTTCTGTCACATGGCAAAGTTCTCTACTTTTCTCCTGTGTCCTCTTAAGTGAGTGCCTGTTTACATCAGCCTACCAAGGGGGCGGGGTCTCAACCTGAGTCACACTCTACTGACATGGTCAGACCAAAAGCCCTAAATTGATTTTATCAAATAAACTTAAAACCTTTGAATTTAATGCAATCAAAGGGAATCACACCCAAAGGAAGAGATTAGTTTACAAACAATCTTTTTGGGATTCATAAATAATCTCAAACTGCCACAATATCTGAATATGATTGAAAGGAGAAATGTTAAATTGTATATAGTAATGGAATAAACATTTTTTTTTATTTCTATTCATTCCATGAAGCCAACATCTTAATACCACAGCCACATAAAGATTCAACAAGAAAAGAAAATTACAGACCAGTATCTCTAATGAACATAGACGCAAAAATCCTCAAGAAAATACTCGCGAATAGAATCCAACAATACATCAAATGAATTGCACACCATGATCCAGTGGGTTTCATCCCAGGTATGCAAGGATGGTTCGATATAAGAAAATCAATGTAATAAACCACATTAACAAATCGAAAGGAAAAAAATTACAAAAACATCCCTATCAATACAGAAAAGGCATTTAAGAAAACACAACATCCTTTCTTGATAAAAACACCTTGAAAGATAGGAATAGAGGGAAACTTCCTCAACATGATAAAAGGCATATATGAAAAACCCACAGCTAACCTCCTACTCAATGGTGAAAGGCTAAAGGCTTTCCCTGTAAGATCTGGAACAAGACAAGGATGCTCACTATCACCACCCTTATTCAACGCTGCATTACAAGTTCTTGCTAGAGCACTAAGGCCAAGAAAAAAAATAAATAAATAAATAAATAAATAAATAAATGGCACACAAATTGGAAAGGAAGAAGCAAAACTTTCACTATTTGCAGATGACATGATCCTATATGCAGAAAGCCTTGAAAAATCTGCAAAAAGTGGCACGATACAAGATTAATATGCAAAAATCCAACAGTATTTCTGTATACTAGTAAGGAGTATACTTTCCCAAGGAGGAAATCAAGAAAAAACTTCCATTTACAATAGCAAGTAAAAGAATCAAATATCTAGAAATAAACTTAAAAAAGATGTAAAGGACTTGTACACAGAAAACTACACATTACTAGAAGAAATCAAAGATGACCTTAATAAGTGGATCGTGGATTGGAAGACTAAATATCATTAAGGTATCAATTCTACCCAAATAGATTTACAAATTCAATGCAATCCCAATGAGAATTCCAACAGCATTTTTTACTAAAATAGAAAAATTAATTATCAAATTTATTTGGAAGGCTGAGGAGTCCCAAATAGCCAAAAACATCCTAAAAAAGAAGGGCGAAGTCGGGGGACTCAGCTCCCTGACCTTGAAGTGTATTATAAAGCTACAGTGGCCAAAACAGCACAAGGATAGATATGCTGACCAATGGAACCGAACTGAGAGTTCAGATACAGACCCAAACATGTATGACCAACTGATATTTGACAAGGCCACTAAGCCCACTTAACTGGGACTGAATGATCTCTTCAACAAATGGTGCCAGGAGAACTGGATATCCATATTCAAAAGCATGAAAGAGATCCCTATCTCACACCCTATACTAAAATTAACTCAAGATGGATCAAGGACCTAAATAAGAGTCCAGACCATAAAACTCCTAGAAGATAATGTACGGAAGCATTTACGAGATCTTGTGGTAGGAAATGTTTCATAAACGTTGCATCCAAAGTGCGAGCAATGAAAGGAAAAAAAATAGATAAATGGGACCTCCTCAAAATTAAATAACTTTTGTGCTTCAAAGGAGTTTTTCAAGAAAGTAAAATGGTAGGGGAGCAGAGGTAGCTCAGTGGCTGAATACCTGCTAATCCGGCACCTCCTTAAAAAAATAAAAGGGAAATGGCAGCCTACCCAATGGGAGCAGATATTTGGAAACCACTTATCCAATAATCCTACAACTTAACAAAAAAACAAGCAACCCATTTTTAAAAATGGGCAAGATATCTGAAAACACTTTTACAAAGAGGAAATAAAAATAGTTAAAAAGCACATGAAAAGATGTTCAACATCACCAGCTTAGGAAAACGCAAATTAAAACTACAATGAGATATTATTTTATACATACTAGACTGGCTGCTATTTAAAAAAAAACAAAACAGAAGCCATATGAGTGAATTGCCAACACAGGAAGTTGCTGCTGTCCTACGTCAGAGCCGCCACCGGGCAGGAGCAGCCACTGCTGCCCAGGACTGGGCCCTTAGGGAGGAGGCGGCGAGAAGATGGTGTACCCAAGTGCTACCAACAGGCACATGGAGACAAGAAAGATCAAGAAGCTCATCAAGAGCTTGGCAGCAGCCCACAGGTCCAACCCCACCCAGGCATCCTTCTAGTTCCCAGACCCCGCAGGATGGCCTCCTCCGCGCCACATGGCAGGATGAAGAGAACCAGACACTAGCTAACTCCCACTTCTAGACCCCTGGCAATGGCACAAGCATACTTTTGCTAATCATTCTTCCCAAAGACCAGATTTCATGAATGGCAAAAATGTTAGCAGATGAGTTTGGAATAGCATCTAACATTAAGTCACAAGTAAACCGCCTTTCAGTCCTGGAAGCCATTACATCTGTACAACAAAGACTCAAACTTTGTAACAAAGTACCTCCAAATGGTCTGGTTGTTTACTGTGGAACAACTGTAACGTAAGAAGGAAAGGAAAAGAAAATCAATGTTGACTTTCAACCTTTCAAACCAATTAATATGTCACTGTATTTTTGTGACAAAGTCCATACAGAGGTTCCTGCAGCATTACTTTCGATGATAGCAAGTTTGGCTTCATTTAAGAGATGGTGGTGGTCTACTTTATTGCACACTCCAAGGAGACACAAGAGAAGTCCTGCATAAATTCACTGTGGATCTACCAAATAAACATGGTAGAAGTCAATCTGCCTTGCATTCTGCCCATTTAAGAACAGAAAAACATAAAACTCTATGACTCCTGGCAATCCCACTTCTAGGTATAAACTGAAAAGAACTGAAAGCAGGGAAGCAAAAAGATATGTGCAGGGAAGCGGGTGTGGCTCAATCGACAGAGCTCCCGTTTACCATATGGGAGGCCCCGGGTTCGCTTCCCGGGGCCTTCTTGTGAGGGCAGGCCGGCCCGCGCGGCCCGGTGGGCTGATGCAGCAAGACCTCACAACAGGAGGCGGGTGTGACTCAATCGATGGAGGCCCCGTTTACCATGTGTGAGGCCCCGGGTTCGCTTCCCGGGGCCTCCTTGTGAGGGCAAGCCAGCCAGCGCGGCGCGGTGGGCTGATGCAGCGGGATCTCACAGCAAGGGGGAGATAAGCAGACACGGAGAAGACGCCCAGCGAATGGACACAGCAAGCACAAGCAGCAAAAGCAGCAAGGGGGGGATAAATAAAAAAATCTTTAAAAAAAAAAAAGATATGTGCATACTGATGTTCTAGAGGCATTACTCACAATGGCCAAAGAATGGAAGCAACCCAAGTGTCCATTAAGAGATGAATGGATTAACAAAAGGTGGTATTTACATACAATGGAATATTATTCACTTGTAAAAATGAAGCTCTGGTAAATGCAACAACATGGATGAACCTTGAAGACCTCATGTAGAGTGAAGCCAGACACAAAAGGACAAACACTGTATGATCTCAATGATATGAAATAATTAGAATAAGCAAATTCATAAGAGTCAGAAAATATAATAGTGTTAATAACAGGGAAAACTGCATGTGTGAGGGGGGCATATATGGGAGCTCTGTACATTCTGCATGATTTTTCTGTAATCTACAACTTCTCTAATAAAAAAATGAAGGAAAAATGGAAAAACAACATAACTATGTTCAGGAAGTAGCTGAGGCAGCTGTGCCGCTGTTTATTTCTGGAGACAAAGTGAATGCGGCTTGTCTCATTTTAACTGTCTCAACTGACTTTAAAACTGTACTAAGTTAATCCAATATCTTTGATCAGAGCTTGCAATCAAAATTTTAAAATTAGTCGGTATATTCTATGGTGGTAAAAATGGACTCAACCAAGCTATTGAGTTATCTATTTAAGTTTTCTCTGCAATGTGAAATTTATTCAAGAGAAGAAATTAATAGGATGGTATTTTGATTAAATGAGCCAGGACATGGGCAAGTACTGTTTTGGAGTTGAAGATACACTAAAGCAGGGGTTCATAACCCAAAGATTTCAGGGGGTTGGTGAGATTAAATTGAAAAAAAACAACTTATATTATCTTTATTTTCTCTTACTTCTAACTGAAATCCAGCATTTCTTTCACTTATGAATGTATGCAATAAATTACAGTAGTATTCATTTCATATTACATTACAGTTGTTGCATACCTTGAAAAATTGCTTACACTCATCCATACTTCGAAATAATGGTAGTTGTTAGATCCGATGCCAGTTGAGTGTCGTAAAACTATCTGCCACTACATTCTGAGAAGGGTCCAAGGTTTCACCTGACTGGCAAAGGGGTCCATGGAACAAAAAAGGTTAAGAACCCCCACACTAAAGGCTTTGGAAAAGGGAGCTGTAGAGATTCTAATAGTCTATGAAAATCTGATTATAGTGAGATATGTTCTTCATTGCCAAGGCACAGAAGAGGACAAAATTCTCTAACTCCTGAACAAAAGAAGGATAAAGCTCATTTCACAGACAGACAGGACAGAAACATGAGATGATTGAGAGCATGCCCCTGATAGAATGGTTTGCTAACAACTATGAAAAATTCGGAGCTACACTGAAAACTGTCACAAATAAGTCACAAGAGGATCCCAATTCATGAAGGATTTGGTGGAATTCGAAATATCTTGTGGCACCAAGTAGATTTCCAGGGAATGGAATACCAAAAAGGAGACGATGAATTTTTTTTTTACCTTGATGACTACTAGGTAGTCGACATGGGTCCCACAAACTGTGCCTCACTCTCCAGCATCCAACCCAAGGAGCATACCTGTGGTGAAATCCAAAAAGATCCCTGCCTTACAACTGGAACATTTCCAGAACTTAATCCATGAGCACTGGACAGTGAAAAGAAAACCGAAACAAAACTAGACCCAACCCCACACTTTGGTTTGTCATGATGTCAGCACAGCACCCTACAACTAAATTCCTAAATGCCACATGGGACTAATTTAAAAAAGAATCCCAGTTTTTACTTTTACTCGATGGTGAAAGGGTTGTTTTTGTATTTCATGGGGACAAAAACTACAAGTGTTGGAGAGGATGTGGAGAAATTAGAACACTCATTCACTGCTGATAGGAACATAGAATGGTGCAGCCACTGTGCAGGATGGTTTGGCAGTTCCTCAGGAAGCTAAGTACAGAATTGCCGTATGACCTGGCAATCCCACTACTCGGTATATACCCAGAAGAATTGAAAGCAGGCACACGAACAGATATATGCACACCAATGTTCATAGTGGCATTATTCACAATTGCCAAAAGATGGAAGCAATCCAAGTGTCCATCAACAAATGAATGGATAAACAAAATGAGGTGTATACATATGATGAAACATTATTCAGTTGTAGGAAGGAATGAAGTATGGACACATGCAACAACATGGATGAACCTCAAATGCCTTATGTTGAGTGAGTCACTAGAGGACAAATATTGCATGATCTCTGATATGAACACTAAGGATACTGAGCAGACTCACAGAGGTAGAGTCAGAAAGATAGGTTATCAGAAGTTAGAAGGCAAGTAGAGATTGGTGAGCTGATGCTGAATCTGGACAGATTTTATAATAAGGTTAATGTTAAGGGTTTGGAAATGGACAGAAGTGATGGTGGTGTAGAGATATGAGTGTAATTAATGGCGCTGATGTGAGAGTGTGAACAGGGTTCAAAGGGGGAAGTTTTGGACCGTATGTGACGCTAAGGAAAGCTGGAGGATAAAACACATGACAGTGCAACTCAGGGAACTCCAGGGTGGCTGAGGATTGTGGTTAATAATACAATTGTAAGAATGTTCTTTCATAATCTATAACAAAGGTACATCACTAGTACCGGGTGTTGATAGTGGGATGATATATGGGGAAAATGCACCTAAAGCATACTTCTATGGGATATGAATGCATTCATGCTGGTATATTTTCTCAATAGATAGAGTCCCACACAATAGACAACAAAAATATTAAACTCCCATCCTAAGGAGTCCTGATATTTTCTCAAATAAAATGGTAAAAAATCTCTGGAACATATAGGCAGTGACTAATAAAATAAATAAATAAATAAACAGCCAATATGCCAAGCCCTCAATCTTGATGCATGTACTTAGGAACCTTATTCCTGTAAAAAATGAAACTTAGCCTTATTATAATTAATGACTAAAAGTTACCTCCTAAAAACCTCCTTGTTACTCAAATGTGTCCTCTCTCTAAGCCAAACTCAGCAAATAAACATACTACTTTCCCCCCAATGTGGGATCTGACTCCTGGAGATGAGCCTCCCTGGGATTATCACCAAGCGCCAACCAGTGATGCATGTAGAAATAGACCTTGACCAAAAGGGGAGACCAATAAATAAAAAAGAGTTTTTATGTCTAAGAGATTTCAAA
>JAQZBX010083550.1:0-13383 GCA_029593785.1 Cabassous unicinctus
GACGAGCTTTCTCACCCAGGGCCTGGAACTAGGTCAGGGGACCAGGGAACTCACCAACTAGTTTATAAACCTAGGAAAAGCTCAACAAGTCATCCAGGAGCTGGGGAACAAAATCCTCTCTAGCCCCAACCGTGGTACCTCTACCTAAAGTTAAACCTGGAGACCAGGTTCCGATCAAAACCTGGCAGAACAGGCCTCACTCCCAGTTACAGCCAGATGGAAGGACCTCACTCCATGGGTCTGATCACTCCCACAGCTGTTAAAGGAGCTGCCAGCTGGGTGCACTTATCCCGAGTGAAGCCACGTGTCCAAGGAAGTGTCAGCTCAGCAGAAGCACCTGATGGGACAAACAATTGCCAGTCACTGGACGGCCTGAAACCCCTCCTCAAGAGACAAAGCTAAGCAGGGTCTGTGTCAAAGCCAGCTGTTCCCGCTGACTCCAGGGCAAACCAGACACCCCTTAAGAAATCTTGGCTGTTTCCAGTTCCTGTATTTTTTCCCTATACAATAACTCAAAGGACAGTGCCTCTTCTCACCCCCTCTTAGCTGTTTTAGGCATAACCACCGCCGTGGGAACTGGGGTTGGCAGTTTATACTCAAACCCAGCACGTCTACCACGATCTCTCCCGAGAGCTACCCAAGAGCATAGAAGAAACTAGCCGCGCCTTAGGAGCGCCAAGACAGCAAACAGACTCGCAGGGCACGTAGCATGCTCACAGCAGCACAGCGGGGCACGTGTCTGTTCCTTAAGGGGGTGCTGTCTCTACGCAAATCACTCTGAAATGGTCCTAGACAGCATTCGAAACCAACTGCAGCCCACGGAGGCACCTGGCCTTTCCTACGCTCATGGTCCAGTACCCTTTGAGTGCGACCATGTGTCTTCAAAGTTCTAATTCAGTTTATTTCTTCCAGAGTCAACGCCTTCTTAGCCATACAGGGATTTAATCCAGCTCCATGCACGGTGCCAGACTCGCCATCCAGAGGGTTTTACACCTTGTCAGGTAGGGCCTACTGCCCCTAACCAGCAGGAAACAACCAGAGGCGCATTTGGACCTCGCTCGGGGTCAAGGGGAAGCCCTGGGGGGCAGCCCCTCCCCAACATTAGGAAGGGGAGGGGTAAAGAAGAGCTTGACAAAGATGGCCCCACACCCCAAAAGGCTCACTCTGCCCAGAGGAGCCTGCACTTACGCCTTAGGTGCGAAGTTACGTTCTTTTCTCCCGTTTCTCAAACTACTGACCGAACCAAACCGGCACAATCCTAAATGTTTTTATGTAAGAGCCAAGAACCTAGAGCAGGAGTTCTTAACAAGGGATCCGTGAGCTTGAATTGAAATTCAAAAAATCACTATTCTTTGTTGGCGTTTGGGAACTGGGTCGGTGAAAACGGTGCCGCGGATGAGAAAGAAAGAAACAAAGAGAAGAAACTGGCATCAGGGGGCCCTCCGTCCCATATGGAGAGAAGAGCCAGCCACGTCACAAAGTGTGGCTTTTATTTCGGCTTTAGTACAAAGTAAATACGTGTGAGCATGTGCAAGGGTGATAGATACTTGACAGTTACATCTTCCTGAGATCAACAAGTCTTAAAGGTCAATGGCTCAGTGCTTTGTTACATTTCTGCAGTTCACAGGCTTTGTCTCAGGATGTTTCCCCACCCAGCTCCTACTAGCATGAGCCTGGAGGGCTTGTTTATTACATTCCAGGGTGACCTTTCTGTCAGTAGTCATGGCCTTCAATTGAAACTCCATCAATTCTTGTGGGGACGTGTTGGTGCAGGTGAAATATACTTATTAAGTAATATAGAGAGTAGTGTGGACTTAGTCAGGGGTCCGTGGTTTTCACCTACTGGCAAAGGGGTCGTGGAACAAAAAAAGGTTAAGAACCCCTGACCTTGAGGAATCCATCAACCCCTGACTTCATTACTGCGTCCATAATTTGTTAAGCTGCCTTTTGTCTATTTTATTTTTTGAAGTTGAAATAAACTTTTTAAAAAATCATATGGAATTAAGGGGCTCAGGCCCTGTTAAGGCAGGGTTTTAATTGTAACGAATTTCTAATTAACACTCAATGATTGCCAAATGCAAAACATAACAAAAGAAAAGAAAGCAAAAAAAAGATGACGCCATGGGAAGCGGGTGTGTCTCAGTGGATAGAGCCCCCGTTTACCATATGGGAGGCCCGGGTTCGCGTCCCGAGGCCTCCTTGTGAGGGCACGCCGGCCTGAGCGGTGCGGTGGGCTGATGCAGCAACCTCACGGCAGGAAGCGGGTGTGGCGCAATGGCTAGAGCACCCGTTTACCATATGAGAGGCCCCGGGTTCGCTTCCCGGCGCCTCCTTGTGAGGGCAGGCTGGCTCGCGCAGCGCCGTGGGCTGATCCGGCAAGACCTCACAGCAAGGGGGAGATAAGCAGACACAGAGAAGACACGCTGCGAATGGACACAGCAGCACGGGCAGCAGGGGGGGAGAAATTAAATAAATCTTTTTTTAAAAAAAGATGACGCCTAAAGACTGCACACAGGTCACAGAAATATTTTGGACAAGAAAATGTAAAGGGTGAAAATGTACTGCTGCACTATGGGACAAAAAAAAAGCTGCTGTTCTTTACTAAATATGGGATATTACCAGTTTAGTGAATCCTATCGTATTTACATTCTCCCTTTTAAAAGCCTAGCTTTTACATATCTTCAGAACATGCAACAATAATAGCCCACGATATATCAATATTCAGTAATGCGTTTTAAACGGACAGAAACACTATAAAAACATGTTCTTTCAGGCGTTGGTTGCTCAGCCCTTCTTTTAATTACTAATCGTCACTGTCGACTAGTCCCAACGGGGTTTTGTGTAAACAACAGTATTTGGGCGACAGAAAAGGACGCGACAGAACAGAAGGACGCGTCACCGCGCTAGGTAATTACGGTTCTACCTACAGTACGGCCATTTCCCAGGCCCCGCCCCTGGGCGCACGCTCCGCCCCTCGCCCTCGTGACGTCACAGAACTCTCAAGCCCAGACAGGCCCGTGGGAATGAAGACACGGAGGGACAGACCGCCTCTTCCGGCCCCAGTTGTCATGGCGACGCCTAATCCGCCCCGCCTCTTTTCCAGCGTCAGTCCGGCGTGGCACCGCGGGCAAGCGACCTTGGGCTCTTCAGGCCCTCCCTGTCATGGCGGCGCCCGGCCTCTCCTTCCGGTCACATCCCGTCATGGCGGCGCCCGTTTAGCCACTTCCGGGATCAGCCCGATCTGTTGCCCTAGCTCTTCCTAGACCCGGCTGCCATGGCGGCGTCTAAGCCGGAAGTGAAACCTCGGAAGTGAGGCGGCGCCTCCGCCGGAAGCGAGCGCGGCGCAGAGAAAGATGGCCGCGGTGGGCAGCGCGGTTCCTGGTGGGGCTCGGACCGGCGAGCAGCCCAATGGCCGGTCGCAGCCGCGCGCGCCCCTCGCCGCCGGGCCGGCGCTCGTAGCGAGCGGCGATGATCTGGTGGCAGCCGTGTGGCCGTACCGGCGCCTGACGCTGTTGCGGCGCCTCACGGTGCTGCCGTTCGCTGGACTGCTGTACCCGGCCTGGGTAGGCGCCGTGGCCACCGGCTGCTGGGGCGGCAGCTGGACGCAAGTCCCCGAGGCCGCGCTGCTCGTGCTCGCCGCCATCGGCCTCGCGCACGCGCTCACCGTCCTCTCGGGACATTGGTCCGTGCACGCGCACTGCGCGCTCACGTGCACCCCGGTAAGTGCGCGCGCACGGGCGAGCCTCGGCCTGTGATCTCCTGGGCCCGGGTCCCCAGCGGAGCCCTCCGCCCTGGGCAAAGGCGTGACCCTAACCCCGCTGCGCCGTGGGACCCTAGCGCAGGCTGCCTCCTCTCTGGAATTCCTTTCTGGTGTGGTCATTTACGTTCAGTGAGATAATGGCCGCAAAAGAGCTTAGTTCAGGCCTGCCGTATGTTGCTGCGATGGGACTCATCAGTTTCCGCTCTCCGTACTAGCCAGGACTCAGTCGTTTCTCCTGGAAGCTGGCTGTTCCACCATCCTTCTCCTGGCGAGACCTGCGGGGTGGGTTTCCTGGCCTGTGAGGCTGAGTACCCGCGTCCGCCCTGTGGCGGTGTGGCCAGAGCGCAGGTGCCTTTCCAGAGTCCAAAATGAGCACGAAACGCAGCTAATGGCAGTGTTTAGAGGGATGGGAGCCTTTGATTGTGAGCATGTGACTTAGCTCCTTGGAACCTCGGTGTGCTCTGTAAAATGCGGGGAGAAGGGGCTGGTGGTGAGGACTGCTGCCAGGGTGCCCCAGCAACGGGGTGGTTTAGCACAGCATGCCGGTGGGTGAGAGCTGTGGCAGGTGGCTGTAACCATGATCTGCCCTGGGTTGCCTGTTGACGTTATTCGCCTCGGATACCATGAGCAGGTTTAGGCCCTGGGCGCTGAGGTCTGCCTCCAGCCAGCCTCCCCTCTGAGCTAGGCTAAAGGATAAAACTCTTTGCCCCAAAGCCCTTCTGTCCTTCTTCCTTCCTGCATAAGCTTCCAAGGGTGCATTTGCTGAGGGAAGAGGAAAAGGGATCAGCATCAAGTGCCTGAGAAGAGATGGGGCTCCTCTGACTCCAAATGTGGGCTGAATCCTCAGATTCTCCTCATCTGAGAGAGAGTATAACCTCAACCCAACCTGTTTCCTTTCCAACAAACTTTTCCAAAGGGAGGGCCTTGAACTTCTGGCCATGGTGGATCTCGCTCAGCATGTTGAAAGACTCCAATGAGGCACAACATAATGGAAGGGAGTTGGGGGAGTGTCCCCCACACACACACTTGTGCTTGCCTTTTGGCCTGCAGCTAAAAAGCGTAACTTTTAACTTCCTCTCTAGGGACCCAGACCAGGGCTGCCTCACAACCGTGTGGTTAGAAGCATATCTGGGTTTGCACCAGAGCTTGCCAACAGGAATGCTCTTGCCCCCTGGGTTCTCCCTTTCTGTAAAATGAGAACCGCAGCACCTAACCACGATGCTACTGCGAGAGGAAATGGAGGTGCTTTCTGGTGTGCAGCTGGCACAGTGTCTTCCTCCAAGGCGTCACCAGAGTTTTTGTCAGATACTTGCCTTGAACTCCCCGAGGGGAGGGCCCTTGTTTCTCAGTCACTGCTGAGCCCCCGCCTTGCAAGGGTCTGATGGAGTACTGGTGGGGTGAACGCAGCCGCGTGCTCACAGGACTGGGGCAGGGGGCTAAGTGAGCTTCATTCACTGCCTCCCATGTTTTAGGTGCTGGGCAGACAGCAGTGAACAAAACAGACAAACCTCTTTTCACTGAGCTAGAAGGGGACACAGACACGTACTCAGCGATAGGTGCTGAAGAGCAAATAAGGCTGTGACTGGGAGGGAACCCGAGATGGGCCTCAGGGAAGGCCCCCCAAGAAGGAGCTGTTTGAGCAAGGACCTGAGGTGGCGACCGTATTCCAGGCAGAGGCGACAGAGCAGGGGCCCCTCCTGCCCAAGGACAGCACAGTGACGAGTGGGGGCTGTGATGGGCCAGGCAGCCTGTGATGGGGCCTGGTTTAAGCCCAGCATGAAGTGGGGCATCCCCGCCAGGCATCCCATCTGTGCTCGCACCACCTCAGCAGAGCCTGTGCCCCGCAGTGCAGGGCCAGAGCAGCCAGGGAGCTCTCAGTTAAGAGGAGGGTCCTCTGCCCCTCACAGGAGTACAACTCCAGTAAAGCCACCTTCGTGAAAGTGGTGCCGACCCCCAACAACGGCTCCACCGAACTCGTGGCCCTGCACCGGGACCAGGTAGGGACGGCCATGCTCCGGGCAGTGCAGAGCTGGGGCAGGGGCTGTTCCCGTGTGCCAGCACCCGGGGCCGGGGCCTCGGCCACACACACACCTCCTCTTGCAGGGTGAGGACGGGCAAGAGGTGCTGTCCTTCGAATTCCAGAAAATCAAATATTCCTATGATGCCCTCGAGAAGAAGCAGTTCCTGCCTGTGGCCTTTCCCGTGGGAAACACCTTCTCCTACTACCAGAGCAGCAAGGGCTACCAGGAGGACGCGGAGATCCGGGCAGCCGAGAAGAAGTTCGGGAGCAACAAGTGAGTCCCCGCTGCCCATCAGTCCTGCTCCTCTCCCTGTGGCACCTGCCGCACACACCCGAGCTGGTGGGTCAGTTCACATCCCACCTCCCGCCCGACTCTGCATGCCGGGAAAGGGCAGGGGAGAGCCTGCCTTTCTAGCACGGCATCCCAGGTGAGTGCGGCTGGAGAACCTGCTCTCAGGCGGTCTCCCTGGATTGCCTGCTGCTGCAGCTCCCCCAGGGGGCCGTAGCCTGCCAAAGGAGAGTGGGAGACGGGAGCCCGTACGCCCAGGTGTAGGCGTGCACGGCCGTTCTTCAAACTTAAACCTCGCTGTTCCCTCCGTGTGTGTCCCCACACTCTGGGAGCAGCAGTAAAGACGATGCCGTGGTGACTAGCTCTTTCTCTGCACTGGGCACAATCTCTCATTGTCGTAAAGTGACGCCTTAGACCACAACTGTCCACCTAATCAGAAGATCCACAAGGAAGCCTTTACCGAGCTTCCTGCCCTGCGCTCGGCTGCATTAACCCCGGGACGTCAAAGGGCACCCGGTGCCGTGTCACGGGATCTCACACTGCGCTTGCCTTTTCTCCCACTTGGGGGCATCCACGGGTTTCAGGGCAGAGTGAGGACAGCGGCTCCCCTAGCCAGCCTCGGCCTCCACGAGCAGCCCTGCAGAGATCCCCGGGCCCTTCACCTCACCCCCGACGTTCTCAGGATATCTGGGCTCCAGCCCTCCCCTCCGGGGCATCTGCAGCCCAGGGCGCAGGCTGGGGTGTCCCTGTCAGGAGGGTGCTCCTCCACCTGCCCTGTCCATCTCACACAGCTCCTGGCGGGAGGGGCGGCCGCCTGAGGAACTTCCACACGGCTCCTGCAGAAGAGGACAAGGGCTGTCGGCTGTGGGCGGTGGGGAGGCACAGGGGTTGCCTCGGCCCCAAGGCAGGGCCGCGCCTGGTGTCTTGCAGGGCCGAGATGGTGGTGCCCGAGTTCTCGGAGCTGTTCAAGGAGAGAGCCACGGCCCCCTTCTTCGTGTTTCAGGTGGGGCCCGGCCCGCCTCTGCCTTCCCAGGACTAGCCCGTCCACCACTCAGGGGTCAGGGCCTGGCCGGGTGGGCCCCTGTGTGCCAGCCCAGCCTCTGCCGCCTGCCCGGCAGGTGCTGTGCGTGGGGCTTTGGTGCCTGGACGAGTACTGGTACTACAGCGTCTTCACTCTCTCCATGCTCGTGGCTTTCGAGGCCTCCCTGGTGCAGCAGCAGATGCGGAACATGTCTGAGATCCGCAAGATGGGCAACAAGCCCCACGTGATCCAGGTGGGGGCCAGGTGGGGCCGGGCGGGGGCCTGGCGCCCGCCTCCACTGACAGACGCGCTGCTGCCCCCAGGTCTACCGGAGCCGCAAGTGGAGGCCAGTCGCCAGCGACGAGGTCGTGCCCGGGGACATCGTCTCCATCGGTGAGGCCCGTCCCCGTGTCCCGGGGTGCCCCCATCCAGGACTCTGCCGACCATCCCCCTCCCCGCAGGCCGCTCCCCCCAGGAGAACCTGGTGCCCTGCGACGTGCTGCTGCTGCGAGGCCGCTGCATCGTGGATGAGGCCATGCTCACGGGGGAGTCAGTGCCGCAGATGAAGGTGGGGCTGGGCGGGGGCTGCCGGGGTTCCTGGGGAGCTGGGGGCACAGGCGTCAGGCGGGGCCAGGCACCGCGAGGACGGTGGGCCCAGAACTTGGGTTTCAGGGGAGGAGCCAGGAGGGGGTGAGGCCTGGGCAGAGGCCCGGAGCAGGCGGGGAGGAGGCGCAGCTGCTGCACCAGGCCTACGCCTGCCCTGTCCTCAGGAGCCCATCGGGGACCTCGACCCGGCCCGGGTGCTGGACCTGCAGGCGGATGCGCGGCTCCACGTCGTCTTCGGGGGCACCAAGGTGGTGCAGCACATCGCGCCACAGAAGGCCGCCTCGGGCCTCAAGCGTAGGTGCCTGGGGGCCGGCGGGGGGGAGCCGGGCACGGCTGCCGGCTGATGGGTCTCTGCTCTCCCCCCAGCGGTGGACAGCGGCTGCGTGGCCTTCGTCCTGAGGACCGGCTTCAATACCTCCCAGGTGGGGCGCGGCCCCGGGTCCCAGTCCCAGGTCCCGGGGCGTGAGGCAGGTGGTGGGCACCGCGTGCATGGGCTGGGGGGTCGCACGCACGCGCCCTGCCTGCCCCACCGAAGACTCGGGCGCCCTGCCCACCCCGTCCGCAGGGCCGGCTGCTGCGCACCATCCTCTTCGGCGTGAAGAGGGTGACGGCGAACAACTTGGAGACCTTCATCTTCATCCTCTTCCTCCTGGTCTTCGCCATCGCGGCGGCTGCCTATGTGTGGGTGGAAGGTGAGCGTGGGTCGGCAAGCGCACCCCGGCCCCGCCCGCGCCCCGCCCGCGCCCCGCTGCAGCCCTGTCTCCACAGGCACCAAGGACCCCAGCCGCAACCGCTACAAGCTGTTCCTCGAGTGCACGCTGATCCTCACGTCCGTCGTGCCCCCTGAGCTGCCCATCGAGCTGTCCCTGGCTGTCAACACCTCGCTCATCGCCCTGGCGAAGCTCTGTGAGGGCCTCGGGTGGGGTGGGGGGTGCGGCAGGGCGGCAGGACCCTGACCCCAGCTCCCCGCAGACATGTACTGCACGGAGCCCTTCCGGATCCCCTTCGCCGGCAAGGTCGAGGTCTGCTGCTTCGACAAGACGGGCACCCTGACCAGCGACAGCCTGGTGGTGCGTGGCGTGGCCGGGCTCCGGTGAGCGCCCGGGGCCTGCCGTGACCGCCCACCTGCCCCGTGACTGCCCGCCATGGCCCACCCGCCCCCTGACTGCGGCCTCTGTGCAGGGACGGAAAGGAAGTGACGCCCGTGTCTAACATCCCTGTGGAGACACACCGTGCCCTCGCCTCTTGCCACTCGCTTGTGCAGCTGGATGACGGCACACTCGTGGGTGACCCCCTGGAGAAGGCCATGCTGACGGCCGTGGACTGGACACTGACCCGAGGTGAGCCCCTGGGGGTCCCGGCGGGCAGCCCTCGGCCCCAGGGGTGGGGGCGGGCGGTCAGGAGAGGCCAGGGCTGGTGGCCTCTCCTGAGCAAAGCCCCTCAGGACTCCTGCTTATTTGTTTCCAGATGAGAAAGTATTCCCCCGAAGTATTAAAACTCAGGGGCTGAGAATTCACCAGCGCTTTCATTTTGCCAGTGCCCTAAAGCGAATGTCCGTGCTTGCCTCCTACGAGAAGCTCGGCTCCCCCGACCTCTGCTACATCGCGGCTGTGAAGGGGGCCCCCGAGACCCTGCACCCCATGGTGAGCCGGGCCGGGGTGGGGCGGGCCGGGGGCTGGGGGTCCGTGGCTGACACCGCCCGCGTCCCCTGCAGTTCGCCCAGTGCCCGCCCGACTACCACCACATCCATACTGAGATCTCCCGGGAAGGCGCCCGCGTCCTGGCGCTGGGGTACAAGGAGCTGGGGCCCCTCACGCACCAGCAGGTGAGACCCGGCCCCCCTGAGCCCCGCCTCGCGCCCTGGCCCCTGGTTGATCCGTCGCCGCCTGGGGGTTGGGGTCTTGGACGGCTTGGCCTGTGGCGGAGGGTGGGCTCGGCGCCTCCTGCTGAACGGAGGAGCGTGGCCCAGCGTCTCTGAGGGGCAGTGCCGGGGCCCCTCCCTGCGCCCCCAGCTGCCCCTCAGCCCTGGACGCGACTGTGGGTACAGGGTGGTCACGAAGACCCCTGCGCGTCCACAGGCACGAGAGGTCCGGCGGGAGGCCCTAGAGTGCAGCCTCAAGTTCGTCGGCTTCATCGTCGTCTCCTGCCCACTCAAGGCCGACTCCAAGGCCGTGATCCGCGAGATCCAGAATGCGTCACACCGGGTACGGCTGACTCCAATCCCCGGCTCCTCCGGCTGCCCCGGCCGGGCAGGGTGTGATGGCAGGAGCAGCAGGTCCCAGCCTTGGCCAGGCCGCATGCACGCGCTTGACCGGTCTGCGGCCTTATGTGTTTCATGCCTGCAGACCCTGCCATGTCCCTGGGGGGCCGTCCCCGACCCCCAAGGGGAAAGTGAGGCTGGGGTCCAGTGCCCGGCCCCACAGATGCCCAGACAAGCAGCGCCTGCCCCGGGTGGGAATTTTGGTCCAGGTCTCGGTGGGGGGGTGGGGGCTGTGTTGGGGGTGGCGGGTCCCGTCCCCATGGCGCCAGCATCCACCAAGCCTGCCCCCAGGTGGTCATGATCACGGGGGACAACCCCCTCACCGCCTGTCACGTGGCCCGGGAGCTGCACTTCATCGACAAGGCGCACACGCTGATCCTGCAGCCGCCCGCGGAGAGAGGTGCGGCAGGCCCTCGGGTTGGGGTCCCAGCGTGGCGCGGCGGGCTGCTCCTGTACGGGGCTCCCCAGCCATGTGTCCCAGAAGCTCATGACTGGCCTGTTAGTCGGGGGCCTGGTGCCACCGTCTGTGGCTCCAGCGTAGCCAACGGGGTTGAGCTTCGGAGACCCCTCCTTAGAGATGGAGGCCTGGGGGGGGGCAGGGGCCTGGGGGGTGTTAGGAGGTACCGTGTTTGTCGACTCAGATGCAGTGTTGGCTGCCTGAGCCTGGGCTCGGGCAGCTTCCAGAACCTTTCTGGCCTCTCAGCTGGGGTGGCTGTTGGTTCTGGGGGGCCCTGGGTCTGCAGAGCAGGGAGACCGTTGGCCCTCTCGAGCTGGGCGGCAGTGGGGAGGAGGGCCGGCTGCCACGGGGGAGTGGGGGTCGGGGCGGCAGGTCTGCCCTGGTTTCCGGAGGGCCCCAGCCCTGACCCCCGGCCCCCACGCAGGCCGGCCGTGCGAGTGGCGCTCCATCGACGGCAGCGTGCTGCTGCCGCTGGCCCCGGGCTCCCCGAGGGCGCTGGCCCTGGAGCACGCGCTGTGCCTCACCGGCGACGGCCTCGCCCACCTCCAGGCCGCCGACCCGCAGCAGCTGCTCCGCCTGATCCCCCACGTGCAGGTGTTCGCCCGCGTGGCCCCCAAGCAGAAGGTGGGTGTGTCGGGGGAGGCCGGGGGCACGCAGGTGCGGGGGCGGGGCTGGGTCCCAGGCTCCGCCCCCTCGCCCGCGCAGGAGTTCGTGGTCACCAGCCTGAAGGAGCTGGGCTACGTGACCCTCATGTGCGGGGACGGCACCAACGACGTGGGCGCCTTGAAGCACGCCGACGTGGGTGAGCCCTGAGGGGCGGCCCTGGCACGGGGAGGGGGCTGCTGGGGGCGGGGAGAGTTTGAGGAGCCAGGGAGGGCTCAGGGGCCCCGGGGAGCGAGGGCGCGGGGTGCGCAGGAGTGCGCGATGGGGACGCAGAGCCGGGAAGGCCCGAGGCTGGAAGGGGCCGTCCAGGCGGAAGCCGCGGTTCCGCAACCTAGTCTGTCGCAAGGACGGACGTCGGAGGACGGTGAGGGCCGCCCAGCGGGGCCGGGGCCTGCCGGGTGGGCCTTGCCCTGCAGCCTCCCGCGTCCTGCTTCCTCCTAGACCCTCCGTGGCGGGGCCTGGCGCTGGCCCCCACGCCCTTTTCTCTCTGCCTGCTGTGACTAAGCCCCTCGTGGGAAGCAGAGTGGTGCTCCCTGGGGGGACGAGCCCGCCTGCAAAGCTGGGAAGGGGCTGGGGGCGGCAGCCTCAGGCCTCCTGTCCCCGCCCCCAGGTGTGGCGCTCCTGGCCAATGCCCCCGAGCGGCTGGTGGAGCGGCGGCGGCGACCCCGGGACGGCCCCGGACCGAGCAACAGCGTCAGGGCGGCCCCGAGGACGGCCAAGCAGAGGGCAGGGCTCCTGCCCCCCGACGAGCCGCCCATGTCCCAGCGGGTGAGAGTCCCGACGGGCAGTGCTCTCCAGGGCCTCCGGGTGCCCCTCCCCCCACCAGGGCCTCCGGGTGCCCCTCCTCCCATGGCCTCACGGGTGCCCCCCCCACAGGACCGCCTTAGCCAGGTGCTGCGGGACCTGGAGGACGAGAGCACCCCGCTCGTGAAGCTGGGGGACGCCAGCATCGCCGCCCCCTTCACCTCCAAGCTGTCGTCCATCCAGTGCAGTGAGGCCCCGCCCGCCCCTCGGCCCCGCCCGCCCCAGGCCCCGCCCCCTTAGCCCCCGCTCGGCCCCGCGCCCACACGCCCCCTCCCCGCAGTCTGCCACGTGATCAAGCAGGGCCGCTGCACGCTGGTGACCACCCTGCAGATGTTCAAGATCCTGGCGCTGAACGCGCTCATCCTGGCCTACAGCCAGAGCGTGCTATACCTGGAGGGCGTCAAGTTCAGCGACCTCCAGGCCACGCTGCAGGGGCTGCTGCTGGCCGGCTGCTTCCTCTTCATCTCGCGCTCCAAGGTGGCCGGGCCGCCGGGGAGGGTGGGCCCACGGCGGGGAGGGGGCGGCCTCGCGAGCCTATGCCTCCCCCAGCCCCTCAAGACGCTTTCGCGGGAGCGGCCCCTGCCCACCATCTTCAACGCCTACACGGTGCTCACGGTGCTGCTGCAGTTCCTGGTGCACTTCCTGGGCCTCGTCTACCTGTACCGCCAGGCCCTGGCCCGCAGCCCCGCGCGGTGGGTGTGGGGGCTCCCAGGGGCTGGGGGCGGGGCTCCCGGGGGGCGGGGACCAGGGGCGGGGCCTGACCGCAGCCTGCAGGCAGGAGCGGTTCGTGGACCTGTACAAGGAGTTCGAGCCGAGCCTGGTCAACAGCACCGTCTACATCATGGCCATGGCCATGCAGACGGCCACCTTCGCCATCAACTACAAGGTGAGGCCAGCGTCCCCGCGCTGACCCTGCCCCGCCCGCACTGGCCCCGCCCCGCCCGCACTGGCCCCGCCCACGCTGACCCCGCCCGCAGGGCCCCCCCTTCATGGAGAGCCTGCCTGAGAACAAGCCGCTGGTCTGGAGCCTGGCGCTGTCCCTCATGGCCATCGTGGGCCTGCTGCTCGGCTCCTCACCCGACTTCAACAGCCAGTTCGGCCTCGTGGACATCCCCGTGGAGGTGAGTGCGGCCGCGGGGGCCTGCCCTGCCCTGCCCTGCCCGCCCGGCGCCCGCTCACCCCACCCTCCCGGCCAGTTCAAGCTGGTCATCGCCCAGGTCCTGCTCCTGGACTTCGGCATGGCGCTCCTGGCCGACCGCGTCCTGCAGTTCTTCCTGGGGACCCCGAAACTGAAAGTGCCTTCCTGACGGCGCCCCGGCACGCGACCGCCTGGGTGGGACCCTGCCCCCCACGGAAGCCGAGCTGGGCCCACCACGCCGCCGCCGGTCCAGCGGGACCGCCCGAGGCCGCGCTCGGGTCAATAAAGCAGCACCGCGGTCTTAAGAAGCCTCGCCTCCATCCTTGGCACCTGTGGGGTCCCTGCGGGCTGTGGGGCAGCAGATC
>JAQZBX010083551.1:0-13373 GCA_029593785.1 Cabassous unicinctus
TTTTCAAAACCTGCAGGGTGGGTGGGTGGGGGATACCAATTCTTTCCTCCTGAATGCTACCTCTAAGCCTCTGTTGAAAACATAGGGCCTGTTTATTTCCCCTGACCTGGTAGGGTTCATGAGAGTCTGGCCAGCTTTCTGTACGAGCTTTCTGGCTTTTAAAGGATCCACTATGGACCCAGAGCAGAAGTAACACTGTGAGCAAATCCCAAACTCCATAGCTCTGTCTCTACCGTCCTCCACTCTTCAGCTTCTAAAAGCCTTGGTCCAATGTCTGGGGACATGCTGAGGCCTCAGTGCCATCTGCAGGAGGAACACAGCTACCTCTTCTGTGGTTTCTCTTCTTTGTGCATCAAGTCCTTGGTCTTCCTCTGGAGATAAGTCATGAAAGGGAAGCCCTGGTTCCTTTCTTTTCAATGGTTTCTCTTTCAGCTTCATACCAACTAAAAATTTCCCCCATTCCAGTCAGCCCTACCTTCTTTCCCACATCCCCCAATTTGGGCCTTTCCAACTGACCACCTATAAGCCCAGATCAATATCCTATTTCTGACTATGGCCATGTGTGAGCTTGGACTAGAACCTGCTGCAGAGGCAGCTCCAGCTTCAGTGGGGCTTTCCAGCTGTTGTCCAGAGATCTCTGCAGACCCAGAGAAACTTATAATGTAAGCTCTGAGGCATGTTATATTCCCTTCCCCCAGGCTCAGGGCCTTCCTAGTTGAGGAAGTCTATTTCAGTCCTCAAAAGGGAACTAGCTTTTTCCTGAAGCATGCCCAGTGACTGCCGGGATTCCACCTCCAGAAGCAGTTGATCTGACAGCCCATCCTGTCCTGTGCTGACCAGCAGGCTCTGCCCAGAGCAGTACAACCCTGACCAGTGTGAATCTCCCCAAGCCTGCAGCCCTGGAGGCCAGTGGGAATAGTGACTTGTTCTAACTCATTGCAGCTGAGGGTAATTTCCCATGCCACAGATTCTTGTCCACACCAAGGAAATGTTGCAGAGCCACACTGACTCAAATGTTGGAAGAACTTCTAGCGTACCATCTCTTCCCACAACTGTAAAAGAAATTTAGTGTGGCCAAGTGAATGCCTGGAGTTACTCGGAGCTAGCACATATGGGTAGCTCTCGAGAGGCATCATTTCCATCCTCTAAGTTTGCTGCTCCCTTCAACAGTTTCCTCTCACCTTGAGATCCAGTAGCACTTTTCAGGTTTACCTGGGGCAAAAGACCTGATAAGAATGACATGCAATTAACTCTCAAATGGTTCAGAGGGAAAAAAAGATAAAATAGTATATACTCATACATATAGAGATGTTAAACAAATGTGGCAAAATATTAACTATTGAATTTTAAGTGGTAGATATAAGAGTGTTGTTTGTTCTAGTCTTACAATTTCCCTATAGGTTTGAAATTTACCAAACTATAACACCGGAAAAATCCCCCCCCCCCAAAGAATGACATGTAAGAAAGTTAAACCAAGCTAAATGGCCTTATCCAAATAAGGAATCTAGAGAAATGGCTAATCTGCAGTGCCCAAGGCCTTAAAAGGCCAGACCTTACAAGAACAACTTGCTGGCCAAATTTTACAGGTAAAATATTCGAAGGTGCAAATTATCCAGGGTCAATTATTTCAGGGCTACAGAGCCAGCCTCACAGGTAAAACTTTGTGGGGCCAAATTTGCAAGGCCAGTCTTTAAAAGGCCTAGGTTTCCAGGGTCAAGTTTTGCAATCAATTTTGAATGGCTACACTTTCTAGGGTCAAGAGTTGTAGGGACTGGTAAGGGCAGCCTATACTCACAAGAGTCTCACCCTTCTAGAAGCTCCAGAAACTGGCTTGGGAAATACAGTAAAGCGGTTCCTGAACTGGATTAACCCTGAGAAGAATGGCCAAGGGCACGAAGAATCCATTCCCCTCTCTACGCCTGAGACAGAGGTCAAAGCCAGGATGAAAAAGGTTGAAAAGAGCCAAGCCCCCACCAAAGACATTGTGGGGGGTGCTAAGTTGGAGAACACAAAATGGAACCCCATGAACCAGCCTCCCCACACTGAGGAGGAGAGACAGACCATTTTCAATACCCTCCAGTTCCCAGACAATCAGCTCCAGCAATGTACCCTTCATTCCATCTTTCCTGGGTCCTTTGCCACCCTTCCCACTACCGCTAGCACTATCATCAACTGACTTGTGCCACCCAACCAGAAAATCCATCTCAGGTCTCAACTCTCATCTCAGTCAGAGGCACAGATCTACACAAGGAGAATACCCAACCCAAACAGGAGGAGTTCGTAGGTTCCCAAACCTCTGCATCCCCCTGAAAATAGTTATCACTATCATTCCCATTAACGTGCAAGTGAGGTAGGACTCTCCTCAAATATACTTTATACCTCAAAGAACCACCTGTGTGTGCTTCCTTATTTTCAATGTGGCATATTAGGGGAGGTAGAAAGTACTTCCCATCTGGTATAGGAGTTTAAACCCACATCTCATATGGATCATCATTCCACACAACTCCCAGCCTCATGCTGGAATGTGGAAAAAGGGACTTGAGCAGAGAAGCAAGGCCTTTGCCTAAGGTACATTGAGGTTAAAGGTGGCCTGGATTCAATCATGGCTTCCCAGGATGCCCTTGGGCCCTATATTAGTCAGCCAAAGGGGTGCTGGTGCAAAATACCAGAAATTGGTTGGTCTTTATAAAGGGTATTTATTTGGGGTAGAAGTCCACAGTTAGTCTATAAAGTGTAAGTTTCTTCCGTCACCAAAGTCCATTGCCACATGTTGGAGCAAGACAGCTGCCAAAGTTTTCCAGGGTTCAGGCTTCTTGGGTTCCTCTCTTCCTAGGGCTGCGTTTCTCTCCGGGCTTAGTGCCTCAGGTTCCTCCACAAGGTCAGCTGTGAATTATGAGGCTCTCTAGGCTTTGCTTCTCTCCACAAGGCCAGCTGTAGACTATCAGGCAAATGGCTTGTCTCTATCCCGGGGCCTTCTCTCCTTCCTCACGACCAAGCTCTCTTACTTGTATTGGGCTCCAGCTCAATACTCCAACATCAAAACTTCTCTCTGTCTTTTGCCTTGCCCTTTATATTTGATTCCCCCACCCACCAAGGGGTGGGCCTCAATGCCCTACTGACATGGCCCAGTTAACACCCTAATGATAACTTAATCATGCCCCGATTAGCAGACCAGTTTACAAGCATGATCCAAAATCTATTTTTGGAATTCATAATTACATCAAACTGCCCAACTACTACAGGCCCCAGAGGATCAATGTGGGCATGATGATAGTATTGACAAGGGGGAGTAGCTGGAGATCCAATGCATTCTTGGCCCACCCAAAGAGGCAAAATTCATTAATGAATGGCATATATACCCACAATATAGAGGGAAGTTTCTTAGTGGAGTTCCTTGAAGAGGTGTTTTTGTGTTTATCGAATGCACATAGCTAATATGACAGATGTCAAAACCAAAATCTCCCCTCTCTGCCCTGGTGGTATTAACAAGATCTTTAAGGGTATTCCATCTGGGAGCTTGCTGAAGGCCTGTTGCCCGTTTCCCACCTCCACTGCTAGTCAGCTGCATGAAATGAATGCCCCCAAGAATGAAGATGAGTTGACGAGGTCTCTAAAAGCGTCACAATGAAAATGATTCTGAGCTGACTCCTCCATTCAACAATTCAAATATTTGAGTACTTACTATGTGCCAGGTACTATGCCAGATGCCAGGCACTGCAGTGAACAAGATGCAGGCCTTTCCCCCATGGAGCTCATGGTATCATGGGGTAATAAAAAAAAAAATCATTAAAAAGCATTGTGAAAGGAGCTGGTTAGAGGAAGTAGGTGAAAGAACAGAGGGCACTTAACCTAGTTTGTGAGGGGGTGTTAATGGAAAGGTTTTTTTGGAAGAGAATTTCAAAGGATAAAGAGTTAGATAATAGTGGATAAGGAGTGGTGAGGGTTTTCCAGGCTGAGAACACAACATGAGCAAAGGCATAGTGTTGGGAAAATGGCATGGCATGTCAGAGAACAGTGACTAGCTGGAGAAGTTCTGTAATAATCACAAAAATACATTGCTTGAGGGTTTGGAATGAGGTTGCCAAGCTGGAGAATGGATGGTATTCATTCACCCATTCTTTTTTCCTTCAACAATTATTGAACACTTACAATATGCTAGGCATTTTTATGCACACTAGGGATACACCAGTGAAAAGGAAAATGAATTGCCCGCAAGGGCCTTACATTGTGAATATGCTAGGTAGAGAGACAAAATGAACTTAAGTAAAAAATATGGTATATAGAATGTGACCACATATATAAAAAAATCAGGGTAAGGTGTTTGGAGAGGATTTATGTGGGGTATTGTTTTTAAATGGGAGTCTGGGGAAAGTCTCACTAAGAAATTAACATTTGAGCGATGATGGAAGGGAAGCAAACCACATGGTTAACTAGGGGAAAAGCAAGGAAGAAAGTAGTAAAGGATGAGGTTCAAGCAGTAAAAGTGGCAACATGATGTAAGGATGGATAGAAATGAGTGGTTTGATAAAGCATTTTAATTATAACATTGATGTTTCAAAAACAAATATTTTGGTAATGGGACTCCAAAACAGTAAGCTTTACATTCTTTTCTTGGTTTCTGGGTAAATACAGAAGTACTAGCTCTTCAAAGAATTGGGGGGTGAAAAAGGAGAGAAAGAAAAAAAAAAGGAATGGGGGTGCAGCCCCATCCTAGAGTTGTATCAAATTTTTAGGAGACAAATCTTTCGTTTGATCACAAAGAGGATTAAAAATTGAGAAACATTTGGAAAGCTGGAATAAATATACTAAATTCACTTTAAAAAATCACTCATTGGAGAAAAAAATCAATATTAAGTGTATGGTTTTTATTGTTTTTTTTTTTTAGGTGACATAAGACTTACTGAACAATGTCCAGCCAATTAGGAGGGTTGCTCTAAAAGTGAACTGACTCATTAATAGTGTATCAGCAAACTAACTACAGGTATCTCACAATAAACTGTAGTCCTGCTACAACCCATTGTTCTCTAACAATAACAAGACTCACTTTAAGCTATATGATAATGTTGTTAATGAGTTCATTGCGTGGTTTTGGGATTTCGTCCTTAAAGGAATTTTGATGAAGTCTGAAGTTGACATCCACCAGTAAGAAACAAACAAACAAAAATACCTAAAAAACCCACATTCTAGCCCTGACCAGACTCTGGAAGCACTATAACAGCTCACTTTTCTAGATCAGTTTGTCAAGGGCAGAAAATGTAGAGTAGAACCATTAAAAGGAAAACATTAAAATCTAAACAAGACCCCAAATCATTTTTTAATTGAAGTGGCTTTGATTTTGAGAGTAAACTGTGAGGATGCAACAGAATTAGTCCTTACAAATGAGGCTAAAGTCCTTAATGCTTATTATGGATTGAATCATGGTCCCCCACAAAGACATGTTTAAATTCAAACTCCAGTCTGGTGAATGTGAACTCTTCTGTAAATAGGATCTTCAAAGATCCTACTAAGGTGAGGCCAAACTGAGTCCGGGTGGACCTTAACCCTATATGACTGGAGTCCTTATCAACAGAGGAAATTTTGACACAGTATAGGTGACAGGAGGAGACAGACTAGGAAAAAGACTGCTATGTGATGGAAGCAGAGAGTGAGTTATGGAATGCTAGCTAGCAAGGCACTGCTAGAACAGTACAGATTTTGGAGAACGCATGATCCTGCTGACTTCTAGCCTCCCAAACTGTGAGACAATAAATTCCTGTTGTTTAAATCAACCTGGTCTGTGGTATTTGTTATAGCAGCCCTGGAAAGCTAAGACAATTCTTAATGAAGGAAAATCAAGCTATAAAACATAGTTTGATTAAAAGTGAGTATAGAGAAGCAGATGTGACTCAACCACTTGGGGGCCCACCTACCACATGGGAGGTCCCAGGTTCGGGTCCTGGTGCCTCCTAAAAATAAGTATAAGCAGATGCTGCCTCCTGCCACAAGGAGCCAGAAAGCTGCCTCTTGCCGCAACGAGCAGGTCCCAGGTGCCTCCTGGAGAAGGGGAGCAAACAATGAGCAGACAGCCGAGTGAACCATCTGGGGGAAGGAGGGACAATAAAGAAAAATGAAAGTAAATAAATCTTTTTTAAAAAAGTGAGTATAGTTGGGTGATGAAACGTTTTGTAATGGATGGTGTTGATGGTAGCAAAACACTGTAAATGTAATTAATGCCACTGAATTGTACATTTAAAAATGGTTAAAATGGTAAATTTTATGTATATGTTAAGATACATTGTTTTAAAAAGTGAGTGTATTCAAATATCCAACAAGTGCAACTGGGATGTCAGAAAATTAACAATATCAACTCTAGTATCTAGAGAAACAAGCATTAGTGATGAGTAAAAACAAATGTCAGGTAAGAAAAATCTGGCCTCCCCTGTGCTGGAAGAAGTCCTATGAAGAAGAATGACTTTTAAAGAAATCAAGTCAAGAATGTGCCTCAAATTATAGCTATCAGCTACTTCTTTGGTTGGAAACTGGAAATTTATGCTTCCCTAACAAGGATGAAAAGAGAGATAAAAAGATGTCACAAGGATAATGTGGATGTCAGAGAATTTGTGGTATCTGGTGAAGGGCTTGAAAAGAACCTCAGTGGAACAAGAAGGCTGTATGTACTACAGGAAGTAAAAGCAGATTAACATTATCTTTCAAAGAGAAGTTTTAAATTTTTGATGAAGTACAATTTATCCATTTTGTCTTTAATAGATTGTACTTTTAGAATTGTTTATAAGAACTCTTTGCCTAACATAAGGTAACAAAGTTTGTCTATGTTTTCTTCTGTAAATTTTGTAGTTTTAGGCTTTCATTTAATCTATGAACTAGTTTGAATAGTTCTTGTATATGGTGTTATGTATGTATCAAAGTTCATTTTTTACACATTGATAACATTATTTATTGAAAAGACTATATTTTATACACTTTACTTTTGTTGAAAATCTGTCATCCAGATATGAGTGGGCCTCTATCTAGATTTTCCATTCTGTTCCATTGATCAATTTGTCTATTATGCCAATACCATACTGACTTGAGTACTGTAGCTTTATAATAAGTATTGAAGTCAATCAGCATTAGTTCTCAAAATTAATTCATTTGCAAAGCTTGTTTGCTTATTCTGGGTCCTATATATTTCCACATGAATTTTAGAATAAGCTTGTCAATTTAAAAAAAATCCTGGGATTTTGATTGGAACTTCCTTGTATATGAATTTAGGGAGAAGTGACAAACAATATTGAGTTGTCTAACTCATAAACAAGGTATATCTCTTCATTTGTTTAGGTCTTTAATTTCTCCCAGCAACATTTTGTAGTTCAGTGCATTAGTCTCGCACATTTTTATTAGATTTATCCCTAGGTATTTCGTGTTTTTTAATATTTTATTTATTTTTCTGTTTTTATATTTTAAATGATATTTTTTAAATTTCATCTTCCAACTGTTCATTGCTGGTATACAAAAATATAATTGAATTTATTTATTAACTTTACATCCTGCAACCATGCTAAATTCTTACTAGTTCTAGTAGCTTTTTTATTTGCAGTTTCCATAGGATTTTCTACATAGACTGCAAATAAAGACAATTTTACTTCCTTTACAATCTGGATGCCTTTTATCTCTTTTCCTTACCTTACTGCACTGGCTAGAACCTCCACACCAATTCTGAATAAAAGTGCTAAGAACTAATATCCTTGTATTTATAGTTACTGATCCTAGAGGATAAGCATCTAATCTTTCCCCATTAAGTATGATTTGACTGGGGGCTTTACATAGATGCCTTTTATTATATGGAGGAATTAATATAATAAATTATATTTATTTGTATTTATTATAATATATAATATATATTATATTCTTAATTTGCTAAGAATTTTTATCAGTAATGGATGTATTTTGTCATATGATTTTCTGCATCTATCACGATGATCAGATGGTATTTCTTTATTAGTTTGTTAATATGATGAATTACATCAACTGACTTTTGAATGTTAAATCAATCTTGCATTCCTGGGATAAATCCCACTAGGTCATGATAATATTATATTTTTCACATTTTTTTGTTTCAGTTTGCTAACATTTTGTTAAAATTTTTGCCCTATGTTCAATAGGTATATTTGTGGTTTCCTTGTATATAGCAAAAGAGATTTTGTAGATATAATTAAGTTAAGAGTTTTGAGATGGGGAGATTATTCTGGGTTATCTGGGTGGGCCCAATGTAATCACAAGGGTCCTTATATAAGAGGAAGGCATATACTTAAATCTTGGATCTGTTCATGTGCCAGTTGAGTCCTGAATTGCAGCAGAGTTGCAACACCTACTCTCCAGTTCACTGGACTAGCCCAGGACAGGGAGATGATGATGGACAACACCCATGTCAAGGAACAGAGAGTGTCTGCAACTGCAAGCAAGATAGTTAGATCCATCTACCCCATGTGATCTAGGCTCCTTCTCAATTAGAAAGAGAGTGGGCATCATCATCCCAGAGTCCTCAGGATTGGGGAATGAACAATGTACTAAAGTAGACTTATTATTATTCTATTATAGACTTATTACTATTCTAGCAATGGAAGAATTTTTATCATTGATATAAAGGCAGTAGCAACCAGAGGTTCTGAGGGGAGGGAGAGGGAAGAATAGGTGTAATAGGTGTAGCATTTTCGGGACTTTGGAATTGTCCTGCATGACATTGAAATGACAGATTCAGGCCATTATACATTTTCCATAACCTATAAAATTGTGCCAGGCAGAGTGTAAACTATAATGTAAACTACAATCCACAGTTAGTAGCAATGCTTCAATGTGTTCATTAATTGTAACAAATGTACCACACTAATGGAAGATGTTAATGTGGGAAAGTGTGTGTGGAGGGCATATGGAAATCTCCTATATATATATATATAGATATAGATATATATATATCTATTTTTTTTTTTTTTGAGGTACCAGAGACATTGTATGTAGGAAGCTGGCACTCAACCACTGAGCCACATCTGCTTCCCTGAGTTGTGTTTTTTTTTTTTTTAATGTATAAAACTTTATTTTTTTTTTAATTTTTAATTTTTTTAAGATACTTAGATTATGTAAATGTTACATAAAAAATGTAGGGGATTCCCATATGTCCCACTCCCTACCCCTCCCATACTTTCCCACATTAACAACATCATTAGTGCGGTACATTTGTTACAATTGATGAACATATAGTGGAGCATTGCCACTAAGTGTGGATGATAGTTTACATTATAGATTAAACTCTCTCCTGCACAATTTTGTAAGATATGACAAGATATATAATGGCCTGTATCTGTCATTGCAACGTCATTCAGGACAATTCCAATGTCCTGAAAATGCCCCCCATTATAACTATTTTTTCCCCTCTCCCTCCCCTCAGACCTCCGGTGGCCACTGCCTTCACATCAATGATAAAAGTTCTTCTACTGCTAGAAAAACAATAAGTCTATAGTAGAATAACAGTAAGTCTACTCAAGTCCATCATTTATTCTCCAATCCTGAGGATTCAAGGATGATGCTACTCACTCTGCTTCTAATTGAGAGGGGGATTAGATCCCATGGGGCAGATCAGGTACTATTTTGCTTGCAGTTGTAGACTCTCTCTGTCCTTGGGATGGTCATTGTCCATCATCTCCTTCTTAGTTTTCTTGGGTGAGACCAATAAACTGGAGAGTAGGTGTTGCAACTTTGTTGCGATTCAGAGCCTGACTGGCACATGGAAAGCCCAAAGATTTAAGTCTCTTGGACATAAACCTATCAACTCTAGTACTAACTATAGGTTCAAATATAAGTGTCAGAAGAGCAATGTGTAGGGAAACTACAAGTGAGTTCAACTTTGTCACACTGGGGAGCATAAATTCCAAAGTAGGGCCCACTGGCAGGGTACCAAACTCCTGAGCTGTCAGCCCTGCCTATATTGTCTAGATGTCTCCAGAGCCCTCAGGAGCCCTGCTATTTGAGGAAATATTTACTGTGGCAGCAATGAGATCCTGCTGAGACACGCATAAGCATAACCTCTGGAATGACCTCCTGACTCACTTTGAAGTCCTTTAGACATATAAACTCATTTGTCTTTACTCTTTCCCCTTTTGGTCAAGGTCTTTTTCCAGTTGCATTGTTAGTTGGTGCTTGGTAGTAATCCCTCAGTGCCAGGGAGGCTCATCCCCGGGAGTCATTTCCCACGCTGGGGGGAAGGTAATGCATTTATATGCTGAGTTTGGCTTAGAGAGAGGCCACATTTGAGCAACAAGGAGGCTCTCAGGAGGTAACTCTTAGGCAACCTATAATACTAGGCTAAGTTTCAATTTCAAAAGAAAAGGTTCATAAGTACAGTCATCAATATCAAGGGCCTGTCAATGGTCCATCCTCCTTCATTAGTCACTGCCCCTGTACTGAGGGGATTTTTTTTTTTTCTTTTCAGTGTATTGATGACCTGGCTTTAATGTACAAGAGTTTGACAATGCTGAAGTCTATCTCTTTTGATTTTTATACACTTTTCTAAACACTCCCAATGCAATGTATACTATATCAAATGAACTTAACTATTTTAGTACTTTGCTTTTTACTTCTACACCTTTACCATGATGACATTAATTAACAGGTATTTTATTTTAGCAGCACAGGAAAAATTGCTTTTTCAGTTACTTTTATGAAAACTGAAGATTCCCAATGGAATTAAGATGATCTTTCCTTACCACCTCTTTAACATGCAGATTTTTTTGTGATTATCTTTTTTATTTTTTAAAAGATACTTAGATTACATAAATGTTACACAAAAATTAAAGGGATTCCCATATGCCCCACCTCCCATACCTCCCACAACCTCCCACATAAACATCTTTCATTAGTGTGGCACATCACCTGCAATATACACATCTTGGGGCTTTGCCACTAAGCGTGGACCATAGTTCACATTGTAGACCACACTCCCACACAGTTCTGCATGTTATATGATGATATAAAATGGCCTATATCTGTCATTGCAGTGTCACTCAGGATAATTCCCAAGTCCCGAAGAGCCCCTGTATTACAACTGCTTTTCCCTCTCCCTGCCCCCAGAGTGTCCAGTGGCCACTGGCTCCACTTTACTGTTGTAATTTCTTCCATTGCTTGAATCACAATATGTCAGTAACAGAATACCAGTAAAGTCCACTTTAGTCCATAGCTCTTCCCCCAATCCTGAGGAGTCTGGGATGGTGAAGTCCACTCCACCTCCAAGTGAGAGGGGGCTTATATCCCATGAATAAGATGGATGGGATTATCCTGCCTGCAGCTGCAGACTGTCTCCATTCACTCGGGGAATTCTTGCTGTCCCATTAAAGAATGTGGCAGAACTCTCCAGGATGGGAATTGGATATTCTTTCCGTTATTGTGTAGTTCTCCACCCACCATAACAATGCCCCTTGAACACTTGAATTCTTTCATATGCCTTATAAGTGTGCCCCAGGTGAACCACCTCCCATGTATTGCCCATCACTGAAACCCTGCACCAATGATCCTCTCCTGCCACAGTTGTAACCCTTCTGTGATCCAAAACTTCTTAAAAAATGAAGCCAACAAAGTAACTGAATAAAAATAAGAAAATGAAATAATGATAGTTTTAAAAATGACAAAATATAAAAAATTTTAAAAATTTTAAAATAATAAAATTTTAAAAATTTTGGCATTATGTCTTTCATCACTGTAAGATCTGTTGTCTTGTATGCACAGTGACGTTTTCTTCCATTTATTCCCCCAGTGTCTTTCATTTTATCTTCAAAGAAGCTTTAGGTTACAGAAAAGTCACATACAGAATATAGGGGATTCCCATATACCCAACATCCTTCCCCTTTTCCCCTCTCCCCTATTAATAATTTATGGATGGTATATTTGTGACAATTGATGTACAAATATTGAAGTATTGCTACTAACCATGGTCAATGATTTACATTATAGTTTACATTTTGGATCATACACTTTTATAAATTTTGACAAAATTTAACATGACCTGTATCCATCATTGCAAGATAGTGTAGAACAATTCCAATGCCCCCAAAATGCCCCATGTTCCATCTATTCTATTCCTCCATCCCCCCTCCCCTCAAGACCTATGGCAACCACCAAGCTTCACTCCTTGAAAAACAAGATTCATAGTTATTTGCAACAACATTGAGGCCTTTGATGAGTGAATTGATGTTGGCCTGTCCTCTATTAGGCACTGCCTATGCTCTCGAGAGAGTCCCGCCCCTCTATTTGAGAACATAGCAGAACTCCGCAGAATGGGAGTCTAACACCTTCTTGTTCATTGTGTGGGTTTCCACCCACTGATATAAGGCAGTATGACAAGATGAACACTCATGTACTCCCTGGAAGCCTGCTCCAAGTGCACCCTGTCCCACATGCCCCCCACATCCAACACCCTAAACCTCCTCTGCCCTATTTGCCAGAAAAACATTCCTAACGTTGTAGTTTCAACCACATACCGGCAAATCCCCAGAGTTCATCTGCTCCCTCCTCTAACCCTACCCCCATTTCCATGGACAGTCCAACCCACCCTCTCCACCCTACCCCCCTCACAGGCCAGCACCGCCCAACCCAATAGTATCACTGCACATCCACTGCACAATGACACCCTTCCATCTCATAGATTTTGCCCATATGGGCATTGGCTCACAACCCTCTACTCCTTTTCTGTCTCCTGTAAACCTATCTTCCAGACTCTAGCTCTGTGAGTCTGCTCAATTTGCTTAATTCATATCAGTGAATTCATGTAATATTTGTCCTTCAGTGCCTGGCTTGCTTCACTCAACATAAGGTCTTCAGGGTTCGTCCATGTTATCCTGTGTGTTAATACTGCATTCCTTCTTACAGCTGAGTAATATTCCATTGTTTGTATATATCAGAGTTTGCTTATCCAGTCATCTGTTGAAGGACATTTGGGTTGTTTACAACTTTTGGCAATAGTGAATAATGCCACTATGAATATTGGTGTGCATATATCTGTTCGTGTCCCTGCTTTCAATTCTTCTGGGTATACCCAGAAGTGGGATTGCTGGAGCATATGGCAGTTCTAGTTAGCTTTCTGAGGAATCGCCAGATTGTCCTCCACAATGGTTGCACCATTCTACATTCCCACCAGCAGTTGGAGTTCCTCTCCAACACTTGTAATCCTCTGTGTTTTTTTTTAATAGCCACCAGTCTAATGGGTGTAAGATGATATCTCATTGTAGTTTTGATTTGCATTTCCCTAATAGCTAGTGATGTTGAGCATCCTTTCATGTGCTTTTTAGCCATTTGTGTTTCTTTGGAGACATGTCTATTCAAATCACTTGCCCATTTTTTTTTTTTTTTTT
>JAQZBX010083552.1:0-13372 GCA_029593785.1 Cabassous unicinctus
TTGCTGTGAGGTCTTGCCGCATCAGCCCACGGCTGCCCTCACAAGGAGGCGCCAGGAAGCGAACCCGGGGCCTCTCATATGGTAAACGAGTGCTCTATCCATTGCGCCACACCCGCTTCCTGCCGTGAGGTTGCTGCATCAGCCCACCGCACCGCTCAGGCCGGGGTGCCCTCACAAGGAGGCCTCGGGACGCGAACCCGGGCCTCCCATATGGTAAACGGGGGCCCCATCCACTGAGCCACACCCACTTCCCAAGCCTCTCGTACTTGATGCTTGCAAATGTGAAAGATCTGAAGAAAGTTAGGCAACAGGTGAGAATTGCATAACCAGAAGATATGTTTACTTGGGATGCTGGAAATCCTTGCATTTACACATGCATCAAAATCGAGACATTTGGGAAGGGTTTTTGAAAACTTGGGTTGGCCTCGAGATATTTTGAGTTTCTCCATGTGGTTCGAGGTATTTTGCTTGAACCTCCTCTCTGTAAAGCCATGTAGACTGAGTAGTATGCATTTCTATAAAGAAAATGGATCTTCTGGGGGGAATTCTGCCTACTGAAGAGATTTCCCAAAACCTCAAAAGGTCATCTTCCATAAAAGAGCCACCCCACCCACCTGCCTGAGTGTCACCCTCTCCACCTCCATCTGGGACTGAAATGCCTCTAGAAAATTACTGCCCTGGATTAGGCATTGCCTCTCCAAAACCAGCATTTCAATGGGAGCGGGGTTAGAACTCTGACCCCCACCTTGCCCTCTCCCCACTGGCATTCTGGAATGGAAACGCTTGCCAGATGAACACCTTCTCCTAGCTGCAAAGTGTCATGTGGTTTCCAAAATACTCTTAGCTAGTTGACCCCTTGGACATAACGGCAGGCAGACGCAGGCGGTGTGAGGAAATAATTGCCACAAAGGCGGATTAGGCACAGCGAGGGCAGGAAAAGAGGAGGCCCTGAGGGGCTGGACCTTAGATGCTGGGGGTGGGTGAGGGTGGGAAGTGGGGGTGGGGGTGAAGTAGAAGAAGAGGTGAGTGGGGTCTGTGTGGAGATAGTGTCCCAAGGGAGGTGGAGGACCAAAGACTGTCCAAGATCACGTCCTATTTTCAACCCGGGTCAAACCTGTCCCAAACTTACGTTCACAGAAGGAAATTGAGAGACCACCCTATCTAATGGTTCTCAAAGAATTGAGTGCATTAAGAAAGGCCTGGGAACTAGGAAAATGCCATTTCTGGCCCACTTGTAGACATTCTGATTGGTCTGAAGCAAGCCCAGAAATCTGCTTTATAACAAGCATTGCACAGCACCTGATGCAAACAGTTTGTAAAGCACACTTTGAAAAGCACTTCA
This sequence comes from Cabassous unicinctus, assembly GCA_029593785.1. Taxonomy (NCBI): domain Eukaryota; kingdom Metazoa; phylum Chordata; class Mammalia; order Cingulata; family Chlamyphoridae; genus Cabassous; species Cabassous unicinctus. Next base: position 1,343 of record JAQZBX010083552.1, read on the forward strand.
ATTCTAACCCTTTTATTTTATGAAGAGACTGAAGCCCAGCGACATCACATGTCTTATGCTATACTACATACATACTTTGGTGGCAGACAGAGCTGGAACCTCGGTATTGCTTATTTGCAAACCTACTATGTACCAGACTACACATTTCATGCTGGGCTGCTCCTCTATAAAAAGTAATTGTCTCCATTTCCTAGACCTTTGGCACCTGGAAAATCCTGGAAATCACTTGTATGATTAATTACAGAGGCTACAAACCGTGTGGTTAGAGATGTTACTGCCTCTAACCTGCATACTCAGTGCTCCATTAGCAGAAGGCTCAGCTCAATAACCTTCTGGAACTCAGCTTCCCAAACACATTCCAGAAACAGGTAAGAGCAGGGTCATAACTCTCCAACCACATGACTGTGGGAGCAAGGGTCTGCAGAAGCCTCTTGCCCATGTCCTTTTTTTTCCTGGGACACACACCTCTGCCGTGGAAGAGGCAAGAGAATCCTGTTCTCAGGGCAATAAGCCTTGACAGGATTCCTTCCCACACTCACCCATCACCCAGGGCAGAAACCGTATTTTCAGTGTCTCTCTGGAATCCCTGTTTAAATGAGATGACCTTTATAGCCTTTCCAACGCTAAGGCTCCAGAGATCTTCTTTTTAAAACCAAACTATGGTGGAAAACACCAGATTTTTTCAGAAAAGGCAGTCTGGACATGATTTAGATCATCTCAAATGTTTAGCCAATAAACGAAGCTTCAGAGTCAAAGGTGACTTTCCCTCAGGCTTGGCCAGTGCCTTGTCCTTGGCTCCAGCGCCACCACCAAGCACCATTGCAGCTGGTGGGATTCTGTGGGAAAGGGCCTCAGAACACATGATGGGGGAAGGACTTGATACCCAAAGACGGATGGTGGAGTGTCAGGCTTGCTCTTTACTGAGAGCTCTTCTGAGGGTACAGTTGGGCAACTTAGAGAGTCCTGGGATCTTGAGCTCCTGAAAGTAAATGATGAACTATGTACTGTTAACCTTTTAGTTCCATCCTCTTAATCCTCACGGCCTTTGATTTGGCTCAGACAGGTCAGGGTGGTGAGGTGTGGTCAGCAGCTTCATTCCTCACCTCTGGGCTGTCTTGAGGGAAAATCCATATGGGTGATTATCAAAACCACCAGAGAGAATTGTCATAAAAAAAACCCAAATGTGACGTTAAAACTGTCTTACAGGGGGAGGCTTGCTCTAACAATAAATCAAGCAGTTAAATGAAGTCCTGCATCAAGTCTCTCTCACACAAATGTACACGCACAAATGTACAGAGAGCTGGCATGGCGTCAGAAGTAAAAAAGTCAAGACACTGGAAGAAGAACAATTAAGCCCAGACCAACTTAATTTTGATTTAATAGCTGAAATAATAAAATATTAGAAGAGCTAATATAAAGGAGTGAATCTTCTGATTGCAAATTTTGACATTTTAGCTGCCAATCTTATAATTTTGAACCTTGCCATAGAGGTCTGTAGAGTTAAAAACCAGGCCCCAATCATGCTTTTCTTTGGTCTTTGCCCTCTGTTGTGAAAATGTTTTAGAAAGTTAAGTGACGACTTCGTGTAGAGAGATTTAATCATAAAGCAAGACTGATGATGGAATATTTAGGTACCCAATTCATAAAGAATGGCAAAGTTCCCATTCCTCCATCCAGTCGCTCGTGCATTAATGCACTCTTTCATGTTATGTGCATGTATTTACCTACTAAATGTTATGGATACTGAATTCCATTCCAAAATTATCTTTTCCTTCTCCCTTAAAGCATCCTTTCCTCGAATGTTTGCTATCTCTGGTATTATTGTCCTCCACTTCTCCTGAGTCCTCATTAGTCACCCCTTTTCCACCACCATAAGTATTCCCACAAATATAATTAATCACTAAGTTATTCCCCAAGCAGGGATACTCTGATTCCTTTTCTGAATCCCCTTTGAGGTGGGTCCCTGGTCAGAGTAGGTTAAATCCCTGATTTACCCACTCCAGACAACAAACAAGCCCATTCCAGTATCTGAACCCTTGGCCCTGCCTGGAATATTCCTGCCCATAAACCTATTCCAACGTCATCTCATCCTATCCAAATTCCACCCATCCTTGAAGGACCATTTATTCCAAATCCTAATTAGCATTTTTTCTCTGTGCCCTCAGGGTAAATTTTACTTATGACATCATTATCACTGCATTCTGTTACATTTTTTATATTTGCAACCATATTTTCTCTTCCTCTACTAGTTTATAGTCTCATGAGGTAGAAAATGTGTGTCCCACTCATCTTTTTCTCCCCACAGTGCCTAGCAAGTCCTATATACATTTTAGGTGCCTGATAAATGATTCTAATTAAATTAAGTTGAAAATAGAAATAAGATATAGTCTTTACCCTTAGAAGAATTGGGGAGAAAAAAAAAAAACATGATAAAGCAAAAGCCATTATCCTTTGACCTTAGAGATATTTTACTACAAACCGAAAAATTCAGATTAATACCACATCCTAGCAATGTCTCCTTATAGTGCTTCACACTGAGCATAGATTCTCTCTGATCCAAAACCAATGGCCCAATAAGAGATTAGCAATAAAGGATTAGACACTCAAACTGGCATTTTGCATTGACAATGGACTTGTAGATCTCTTCCAGCCCTCTCACTTCAAACATGAAGCAGCTGAGGGAAGCCCAAAGGGGTTAATAACCAATACTATCATTTGTCAGGACTATTAATTATGTGCCTGACTGTGAATCACTTTACATGCAATATCACCTTGAATCCTTATCATCACTCTAAGAAGTAGACGCAGTTATTATCATCCACATTTCATAGACAAGGAATTGGGGGCTTGAATAGGTTGAATAATTGGCCCAAGGCAAGTTATGTAAAGCAAGGAGCTGGCAGAATCTGGGTTAAAATCCAAGCTGTTTGATCCAAAAATATTCTTCATTATGTAGGTAAAGAATGCCAAGATCTTTCAAGGAGTTAGAGGTAAGTATGAGATGATAACTTCAAACTTCAGGTTTCTATTCCACGTCTCCTTCATTTATCACTTTCATTCAGATTTTGCTAGTAAACATGACAAGTTTTAGAGTGCTAAGAAAATGCAAAACAAAATTCTAATTTCATTTGCTCCATCTCTCTGAGTGGCAGGTACTCTTCTTTTTTCTGTTGTAATGTCTTCTGTGCTTTTCTATGTTTGAGACTTCGCATATTTATAAAAGTTTATGGCAAAAAATAAAACAAAATAAAATGGAATTTTTATTCTTTAATACTAGAGTATCATTCTCCAGGAAGAGGCCTGTGTCAAAAATTCCTTGGCAATCTTTATTTGATCAGAATTAATCTTTTTCTGAATGCTTTTTTACTGCTCGTCTAACTACATTTAATTTTAATTTTGGGTAATGAATTTTCAGGAAAACGTGTCAGAAAGAAGGGGTGGGGTTGATTAGCACATTATTGGGATATTTGAGAGGCCAGTATTATTCTTTTCTCAGGTGTAGGCTGCCCTCTGCTGGACAAAATAAGCTTGTGCAACCCCTTGCCAGATCACAACAGCCCTGTCAGATGTGCCACATAAAATACTATCATAAGGTATTAAGTGCAGCGTTTACTTCTTATGGGCTAAGCTTATTGCCTTTGATCTGAAAGGCTGAATTTGGGGATCCTGATTGGTGGGTTAAGGTGATGACAGGATTTTTATGCATGCCTTAAAAATAACCCTTTTTTCTTCATAGTGATTCCTTGAATGACCAAACCTCATTTACTGGCCAGCCACACACACTAACCAGATCATTTATTGTACTTCCCTGTCACAACAAAAAGACAACTGATAAAACAAGATCCCATCACAGGATTGTGGTCCAGATTGAATGACATATTTTTTTAAAGCAGCCAAGCACAAAGCCAGGCACATAGTACAGTAATTGCTCAGCAAATAGAAGTTATTGCTATCACTGTTACGATCATAACCATGTCAAGGACAAGATAATAAAAACGTCCTCTGGACATGTCTAGGAATGCACAGACATTTGGCCTGGTTCCCTGCACTTTTACCATTTAGATCTGCAGTTACGTAAAGTGAGTATTCAGGTGTAATAAAATGACCTGAAGCATTACTTACATAATAAAGAATATTGTTAAGTCAGACAGTGTGGATTTTAACGCTGGCTCTGCCTGCTCTTTGCTTTGCATAACTTGTTTTGAGCTAGTTAGTCAACCTCTCCAACCCTTCAAGTCCTTGTCTGTGAAATGTGGATCACAATAACCACCCCTACTTCAAAGGATGGTGGTAAGGGTTCAAGTTGATGTTGCATGTAGAGCATTTAGCATAGTATCGGGCATATAATTAACATGCTGGGAGGCACAAATGAAGCCCCAGGAGGTGAATAGCCAACACTGTCACTTGTCAAGCATATGGATTACAATTCATTTTTGCCTCCTGGCATGGGAAGGAATTCACAGGGCTGGCCTTACACATTGCAGGAAGATTTTCAATCATAAAGACTAAAACAACTTATGTTTAACACAGAAAGGATTTGGATAAACCCTAATCAAACTGAAAATTCAACAAGAAAATCAAAGTCCTCAAAGCCATCTGATTCATTGAAGTTTCATTTTTTTTTTTTTTTTTCCAGTAAGTTCATCTTACAATTTAGAGTCAAAATAGATTACAGTGCTGGTGAAGGAAAAAAAAACAACAACCAAAAAACCAAAATCCAGTATCAATCAGCCTTTCCTTGCTGATATCAACACTCCAAGAGAATTTAAGCAACTCTTGTTACTTGTGGGAGGTCACTTTGTACTGGGAATAAATGCCATATTATATACACAGCATTAATTTTTGGCCTCCCAAATTGGCAGTTCATTTGTAAGTCATTTAAGAGCCAAAGCATTATTTGGCATAAGGTAGTAACCATAGCATAAACACTGCAAATAGTAGGATCTTCATGGATTTTGTTTTAAAAAATCTAGTTGTTCAGCCAGAACAGCAACTTGCACCTGGCTCACAGCCACATCTCTTTCCAAAGAACAATTCAGGAAAGTGAGACAGTGTGTCAATGTCATTCCCTATTTTGCTTGCTGTGGTTTAAACTTTTCTTGTGTTTTGGGGAAGAAATCAAGTGGGGAAAAGTGACCGAGAGAGAAGAATACAATTAATCAATATATTTATGATATATGAATCAGTGACGCCAATGGTCATTTGGCGTTCTACATCCTTCTTTCCCTCACCAGGGAAAATATTTCATCCTTTGGCAAGTAGAAAAGCTTGTTGCCATAGAGTGCTTTCCTTTTGGAAAATGAAAATCTTTGTGGTTTTATAAATCTTCTTTGTTAACCTAAAATTATTCTCATCATTTTTCTGAGATGAGCAGATACTGATGTAACACCGTTTTGTGAGCTCAAGGGACTTGCTAGAAATAAAGACTTCTTAATGAGCCCCGTAAGGACTCTTGAGGATCCAGCCTGTGGCTCCTTCACCAGGCAAACCCTTTCCTCACCTCAAGCTCCTTACTACCAAACAACTTGCCGAGTCCCAAGCATACCATGCTTGCTCTCTTCAACTCCTTGCCTCTGCTTAAGCTCTGGCTTCTGCCTACAACACCTCCACCCCATCTTGTTTGCCTGTCACATTTGTAAGCATTAAAGTTTTGAATCGCATCTTATGATGCTTGAGAACATTTTCATGACCGCCACAGAATTAATTTTCATAGATCATACCTCGATGAGAGTACTTCTTAGAATAAAAGACAAATACCTCTTCACATAATAATAATAGTTAACATTTGTTGAGGACATATAACAGGGTAGGAACTCTGTCACGTATTTCACATACATTATTTCTATTCCTGCCATTAAACACGAAATTGTATAGAAGTGGAAATGGAGACTTAGAGGAATAACATGATTTGACGATGATTGTACAGCTCGTCTGTGTGGAGCTCGGAATTAAACCCATTTTCTTTCAGTCTACAAGCCACGCCAATCATCACCACAGCACATTGCCATTTCATTCTCCACCTCCAATGGACAACAAACTCCTTTATGTCAGGTACACATTCTATTCCTTTTGGTATTCCTAATAATGCCAAGCATAGTAACTTATATCTGGCTGGTGCTTCAAGATGTGTGCTGAGTGAATAAATAAAATTAATGAATACTTTTGAAGCAAAGATCAAATAGTAAAGCCCTTCCCCTTTTCAAGGCTTGGGAAAGGAGGTCCATGGTAAGAGTTAACATGAACTACTCTTGATCCAACCCCTTTATCTTCAGTTCCCATTGACTTCCCTGCATTCTCCTCTGTCTCCTGTACTTTGGTCTAGCAGAGCTGTTTAAATGTCTACTTTCTCAGTACCACCAATGTAACTGTCAAATTATGTCAACATCTATGATCAATTGATTTTTTACAAGGGTGCCAAGTCCACTCAATGGGAAAAGAACAATCTCTTCTACAAAAGGGTCTGGGAAAACTGGATATCCTTATGAAAAAGAATGAAAGTGGATGCATACTTCATACCATATATAAAAATTAACTGAAAATGAATAAATGATCTAAATATAAGAACAAAAACTATAAAACTCTTAGAAGAAAACATAGGGAAATATCTTTAGGACCTTGTGTTAGACAATGGATTCTTGGACTTTACACTGAGAGCAAAAAAAGAAAAAATAGATAAATTGGACTTCATCAATATTATAAACTTTTGTTCATATTAGCAAGAAAATGAAAAGACAAGCAACAGAATGGAAGAAAATATTTGGAAAGCATATATCTGATAAGGGTTTAATATCCAGAACATATAAATAACCCGTACAACTCAACCACAAAAAGACAAAGAACCCAATTTTTAAATGGGCAAGGATCTTAAATAGACATTTCTTCAAAGAAGATCTCTAAATAGCCAATAAGCACATGAAAAGATGCTCAACATCAATAGCCATTAGGGAAATGAAAATCAAAACCACAATGAAATACCACTTTACACCCACTAAAATGGCTATTAAAATAACAATTCCTCTGTGTATTGCTGCAGGGAATGTAAAATGGTACAGCTTCTGTGGAAAATAGTTTGGCAGTTATTCAAAAAGTTAAACATAGAACTACCATACAATCTGGCAATCCCAATTCTAGATATATACCCAAAAGAATAGAAAGCAGGGACTCAGACAGATATTTGGACACCAGTATTTATACCAGCATTATTCATAATAGCCAAAAGGTGGACACAACCCAAATGTCTGTCTGCAGATGAATGGATAAACAAAATGTGGTATATTATATACAGTGGAATATTACTCAGACATAAAAAGGAATCAAGTTCTGACATATGCCAATGCATGGATGAATCTTGAAGACAACATGTTGAGTGAGTAGAGAAGCATCGAATAAACTGCAGTGTGTCTGATTCCAGAGCCCTCGCTCCTAGCCACTCCACCCTGCTGCTCCTCATGGGGTTGGCATTTTATAGGTTTTAATATTCATCAGTTATGCCGTGTCTGATTTATCCAGGGAAGTATTGTTATAGAGGGATTTTGGATTTCACAAGCTGCATGAATGAAAAAGAGAAAGTGAAGTGGAAAAAGAGTGTTCCAAGCAATGGAAATGTGCCTATCTCATGAAGCTGTGCTGAAAATTCACATTTATCAAACTTAGGGCTTGTTAAAATAAATGCATGCTGAGTGTTTGTTGATACCATTAATAAGACAGAAAATTGGAAGAGATTTTAATCTTTTGCAGCTAAATGGTTAAGCAGAATGGGAGGAGAGGAATGATCTAGAACCCTCTCCCAGGGTCAAGGCCCAACCTCAAGTGATCTTATGAAGAAACAGAACTCCTGGGTTACAAAAATGGATGCAATCAGTGTCTATGAGTCTTTCTTTAAAAGCAAATTTGAAGTTTAGAATCAGGAGGCAAAAGCTATAGTCCCTCATCTATTAAGTTAGGTAACAACTCCACACCCTGTGATTTTTATCAAGGAGATTCAAGGGCAACTGTTCAGAAAAAAACAAGCCATTTCTTGTTTTATGGAAAAGGCTCATAAACACTTGGACTGTGGTCCTTTGAATTGAAGCACTTGAGGCGTCCAGTGACTAATGTCCATAGTCACTGGAAAAATAGAAACTAATGGCAAGGCAGAGTCATTTCACAAGTGTTCAGTCTCACAGAAAATTAATGATCCTTTCTTCAAAGGTGCAAGGAGGGAGAGGGCAGGGATGAGGGGTGGTTAGAGGACCAATAAGCCAATGGGACCAATGAGAGACAAGTGCAGAGATAACAATGCCCACCTTACTTAACTTTTTATTCTTCTGGTCTTAATGAGTGATACTTTGTAGATTTCCCAATAACTTCTTCAATAAGCTTTTTCCTCTTCCTTAGTGTCCTGAACTAAAGGCTATACACAAAACCAAAGCTTCCTTGGACATCAAACCATCAGAGGAAGCAGTAGAGTGCAGTAATTAGAGTATGAGCTTTGCAGTAAAGTAGTCCTGGTTTAAATCCCAACTCTATCGCTCACTATTTAAGTGACCTTGGGCACTTTATTTAACCTCCTTGATTCTTGGTTTTCTCATTATGTTAATGTGAATAAATAATTTCTGCTTCAGAGAGTTATTGTAAGGATTTAATGAAAATGACCATGAAATGCCCTTGGCATGATCTTAACAGTCAATAAATATTAGCTATTATTTTCATTATATATATAATCAAATATTAGTAATTAACCAAAATTATATTTTGGTAGACCCTCAATGCCCTGTGAATAGTATGTCTATTTCAAATGCTCAATAGAATGAGAAAGTCTATCCAGAGCCTTCCTTTCCCAATCCATTTAGCCACTCCAGAGATCATGAACGTTGAATCAACATGTAAGGTCATGGCATAGTTTTCATCCTAGGGTATCATGTCTTCAGAGTCTTGAGAAGTAAGAAAACATCTTCCAATTGGAATATAGCCAATGGGAAAACCCACAAGTTATCCCAACAGAACAAGTCAACTGATCAAATTAAAGCTGGGTCTGATTTGCCCCACAAGCAATTCAAGCCACCTGTGGAAAGAGATGCATCTCTTGTGCAGAATTGCTAGAGATGGTGTATTAGTCAGCCAAAGGGGTGCTAATGTGAAATATCAAAAATGGGTTGGTCTTTATAAAGGGTATTTATTTGGGGTAGAAGTCCATAGTTACGAGGCCATAAAGCATTAAGTTTCTTCTCACCAAAGTTCATTGCCACGTGTTGGATCAAGAGAGCTGCCGATGTTTGCCAGGGTTCAGGCTTCTTGTGTTCCTCTCTTCCCGGGGCAGTGTTTCTCTCCAGGCTTAGCTCTTCTGGTTCCTCCACAAGGTCAGCTGCAGACTATCAGGCAAACAGCTCACTTCTCCTGGGGCCTTTTCTCCAACATCAAAACTGCTTCTCAAAAACGGCTTCAACTCTGTTCTTGCCATGCCTTTTATATTTGATTCCCCACCCACCAACACCCTAATCTTAACCTAATCATGCCCAGATTAACAGATCAGTTTACAAGCATGATCCAATTATATTTTTAGAATTCATAATTACATCAAATTGGCCAACGGTTACAGATGGTGATACTTTGGGGCCCTGCCCACTTGGAAAAGTGAAAACATTGCAGACCACTCATAACCCACTGGGCAAGCAGCTGACTGCCCTTAGGAATTATCCAACCTTCCCTATAAGAGGAGTTGGAATTGGCTTCTAGGTAATAATCTTAAGGAAGGAAGGAAGGAAGGACCGTCCAGGAAAAGAAAATAATAAAATGGAATGAGCTCTAATTCAGTGTATCTGCCTTTATAGGAATTGCTGTACATATTACCCAAGCTTCTGCAGGACATGGCATGTCTTGTGCTAAGTGCCCCAGGCAGTGGTTGTTCAACACACTTCCTTAAGTTGGTGAGTAGAATTCAGTACGACATGGAAACACAGCCTTTAGGGGGTATAAAGGAGCCTGTTTCTGTTCAATCATCAAAGGGAATTTTGTTTGTCAAGCTCCAAGCTCCATTTTCCCTAACTATAGTCAGGAAAAAGGCACGTGAGCATTTCATTGGATAAGAACTCATCTTTATGAGAATGTCTTAATCATTAATGTTTCTTTGCTGGGAATAAATGAAAAAAAAAAAAAGGTTTTTTTTTGTTTTTTTTTGTTTTTTTAATACAAATTCTTGGTATATATCTATAAAATTCACTAGCAGGAATTCTGGGAAGATGGCAGACGAGTAAGACATGGGAATCTCTTCTCCAGAAAAATAACTAGAGGGCAGGCTGAAACAGCCCTGAAAAAGATCTTCTAGGGTTCAGGACAGCAGGTGAAGGCTGCACACCACCCAGAGGAGAGAAGGACAAAAGGGGGAAATTGCGACAACAGAACCGTGAGTTGGAACCAGCAGCAGCTGCTGCTGCTGGCACCCTCCCCCACACTAAAGACTCTTTAGAATTCTTGGGCCTCTGGGCCTGCGACTACAGACAAAGGGGGCTCCAGGGATCTACCACCCCAGGAAAGGAAAGAGAGAGGGACACAGCCTAAGGCTGACTCAGGTTCTGACCCACAAATTTGGGCTGCAGTGCCCCACAGGCCTTTCCAGGCCAGGTGGGACCACATGGTGGTTTGCCCTGGAAGCCGACAAAGGACTGAAGAAATCCAACCCTCGCAATCTCCCTCTCTTCTAACCTGGACTAATTGTTGAGGACTCCACAGGAGAGGGGAGAGAGAGCCTGGGGCTGACTCGGCTTTTGACTCCCAGGTTTGGTCTGCTGTGTCCAGAGAGCCATTCCAGGCTGGGTGGGGCTGTGCCCTTGTTTGCTTTGCAGCCTGCAAGGGGCTAAAGATATACAAACCTTCCAATCTCCTCCTCTACTAACAGGGACTGATTGTTGAGGACTCAGAGGGGAGTGGAAATATTTCCTAGCTGGGAAAAGGGAGGGGGCTATCAGAGAAGACTGGAGAACTGTCTAGGAAAGTTTGAATTACAAGGCTCTTAGCCTCCAGACAGGAAGCTCTATCACGTTGATCTGGTCTGTGTTGCAACAAATACACTCCGACCAGGCATTGACTTGAGAGCTGCCAAAGAGTGCCATCTCCTGGCAGACCAAGGAAGTGCACATAAGAAAATTAAAAAGTAGGAGAGGCTTTTCCTGGCCTCTATAGCCTCCATGCCCAAGGCCCTAGGAAGTGACTCTACAACCAATTACTGGGTCCAGTGCCCAGTTTTGAGCAACCAGCAGGACAATCCTAACAATCCAGGTCGAGCCAAAAATCAAAGAGCTGTGGTAACTCACAGCCTCCTGCCACTAAATCCCTATAAAAGATAAAGAGATTGAGCATCTGAGTAAACTACACCCTAACCAGATGCCTAAACACCAGCAAAAAATTATGAGCCATACTAAGAAAATAGAAGATATGGCCCAAGAAAAGGAATACATCAAAGTGCCAGAAGAGATGCAGAATTTGAGAGAACTAATCAGTGAGATGAGCACAAATTTCCAAAATTAAATTAATGAGTTGAAAGACAATATAGTTAAAAAGATAAATGGCATCAAGAAGACATTGAGCGAACGCAAGGAAGAATTTGAAATCCTGAACAGAAAAGTAACAGAGCTCATGGGAATGAAAGACACAATAGGTGGGGTCAAAAACACATTTGAGACATACAACAGCAGACTTGAAATTTTAGAAGAAAGAATAAGTGATACCGAAGACAGAGCAGCTAAAATTGAAGAGAGAAAAGAACAGAGAGAGAAAAGAATGGAAAAAATTGAGCAAAGGCTCAGAGAGTTGAATGACAACACAAAACGCAACAACATACGTGTCATGGGAGTTCCAGAAGGAGAAGAGAAGGGAAAAGGGACAAAAAGAGTATTTGAGGAAACAATAGCTGAAAATTTCCCAACTCTCACGAAAGAAATGAACTTACATGTCCAAGAAGCACACCATACCCCAATCAGAATAAATCCAAATAGACCTACGCCAAGACACATACTACTCAGAATGTCAAATGTCAAAGATAAAGAGAAAATTCTC
>JAQZBX010083553.1:0-13372 GCA_029593785.1 Cabassous unicinctus
CAGAAGGAAATTAGAAAATACTGTGAGATGAATCTAAAGGAAGACACAACATTCCAAAACTTATGGGATGCATCTAAAACAGTACTTAGAGTGAAATTTATACCAGTAAACACCTATATTTAAAAAGTTCTCAAATCAGTAATGCAAGTTTCCACCTTAAGAGACTAGGAAAAGAAGAGCAAACTAAACCTCAAGGATGCAGAAGGAAGTTATAAAAAGATTACAGAAAAATTAATGAAATAGAGGGAGTGTTTATAAAATTAAAAATTAAAAATCAATTGAAATAGAGAACATGAAAGCAATAGGGAAAAAACATGAAACAAAAATTTGCTTCTTTGAAAAGAATAAATTTGCAAACCACTGGCTAGATTGACCAATAGAAAAAGAGAGAAGAATCAAATTACTAAAATTAGGAATGGAAGAGAAACATTACTAGCAACTCTACAGAAATATGAAGAACTAAAAGAAAATACTATGAACAACTATATGCCAAAAAATTAGATGACTTTTGAAATGACCAAAATTCATTTCAACTGACCAATTCTAGAGATACAAACTACCAAGAATGACTCAGAAAGAAACAGAAGACAAACATTTTCAACTCATTCCATGAGACTGGTATTAACCTAATACCAAAATGAGAAAAAGTCATCACAAAAAAGAAAACTACTGAACAATATGCCTTATGAATACAGATGCAAAAATACTCAACAAAATACTAGCAAATCAAGTCCAGCAATATATCAAAATAGTTATGCACCATGACCAAATGGGAATTATATCAGGATTATAAGGTTGATTTAATATTCTGAAAATCAATTAATGTAATACACCACATTACTAGAATAAAGAGGGAAAGACACACAGTCATTTCAACAAATGCAGAAAAAAGCATTGAGAAAATCCTATACTCTTTCATGATAAAAAGCACTCACCACTAGGAATTGAAAAGAAATTCCAAAATTGGAGAGAAAACATTATGAAATAAATATAGTTAATATGATATTTAATAGTGAAAGACAATCTTTCCTCATTAGTTCAAGAACAAGACACTGATGTCTACATCACCATTTCTATTAAACATTATACTGAAGGTTTTATCCAAGGCAATTAGGCAAGAAAAAGAAGTAAACAACATGCAAATTGGAAAAGAAGTAAAACCATCTCTTAATTTGCAGATAACACGATCTTGGACATAGAAATTCCTAAAGTAACCAAATTAAAGACTATTAAAGCTAATAAATGAGTTTAGCAAGCCTGCAGGATATAAGGTCAATATAGAAAAATAAATTGTATTTCTCTACACTTACAAAGAACAATGTGGAAATGAAATTAAGAAAACAATTTCATTTCCAATAGCATCAAAAAGAATAAAATTATAAGGAATATAATGCATACAGAAATGCAAGGAATACAGAATAGCTGAAACAATTTAGAGAAAGAAAAAGTTGGAGGACCCATATTTCCTGTTATCATAACTTACTACAAAGATATGGTACTCAAGTCAGTTTGGTACTGACATAAGGGTAGACACATAGAACAATAGAATATAACTGAGAACTCCAAAAATAGTCAATTGATTTTCAACAGGAGTGCAAAACCAATTCAATAGGGAAAGAATAATCCTTTCAACAAATTATGCTGGGACAATTCCACATGTAAAAGAATGAAGTTGGACCCCTGCCTCAAAACCTATACAAAAATTGACTCATTGGGATCATAGACCTAAACATAAGAGCTAAAATTATAAAAATCTTAAAAGAAAACAGGAGCCAATCTTCACAGCCTTGGATTAAGTTAACAGTTTATTAGGTATGCATGAAAAGCATACGTAACACAAGAAAAAAATGATAAATTGGACCTCATCAATGTTAAAAACTTTTATGCTTCAAAGGAAACCACTAAAAACCCACGGAATAGGAGAAAATATTTGCAAATCATGTATCTGACAAGGAATTTGTATCTAGAATATGTAAAGAACTTTTAGAACTCAAAAGTAAAATGACAAACCAATTTAAAAATGGACAAAGAAAAAAAATAAAAAAAAATTTTTTTTAACAAAGAAACTGAGTAGACTTTTCTCTAAAGAAGATATGCAAATGACCAATAAGCACATGAAAAGATGCTTGACATCATTAGTCATCACAGAAATTCAAATCAAAACCACAATAAGACACCCTAGGATGTTTATAATATAAAAGACAGATAATAACAAGTGAAATTGGAACCGTCATACACTGCTATATGATGCAGCCATATATGCTATAACATGATGCAGCCACTTTGGAAAACAGGTAATTCTTCAAATAGTGAAACATAAGTTTATCATATGACCCAGCAATCCCACTCATAGGTATATATCCCCCAATAAATGAAAACATATGTCCATGCAAAAATTTATACACAAGTGTTCATAGTAGCATTATTTATAATAGCCAAAAATTTGAAATAACCCAAATACGCATTGTGGCAGTTTGACATTATGAATTCCAAAAATAGATATTGGATTATGTTTGTGAGCTGGTCTTTTCCTCTGGGCATATTAGATTATATTGGATTCAGAGGTTCACTTTTACTTGACTAAATAATGATTAAGGCTTTGATTGGGCCATGTCAGTAGGATGTTGAGTCCCCACCCCCTTGGTGGGTGGGGACTCACAGAAAAACAGCACTGCAGGAAGGGAGATTAGAGTTTTGAGCTGGAACCCAGGAAGTAAGCACACAAAAGAGCACAGCAGCTGAGCTGAGAAAGAATTGAGCCCCAGGGAGAGAGAGACAGAGCCAGTCACCTGATAGTCTACAGCTGACCTTGTGAAGAAAACAGAGGAGCTGAGCCAGAGAGGAATGAGCCCCAGGAAGAGAGGAAACCAGGAAGCCTGAACCCTGGCAGACATTGGCAGCTATCTTGCTCCAACACGTGGCAATAGACTTTGGTGAGGGAAGTAATGTACACTTTATGGCCTGGTAACTGTAAGCTTCTACCCCAAATAAATACCCTTTATAAAAACTGACCAATTTCTGGTATTTTGCATCAGAACCCCTTTGGCTAACTAATACACCCATTAATTGATGATGGATAACTAACACAATGGAATATTATTAGGCAATAAAAAAGGAATGAAGTACTTGCTACAACATGGATAGCCTTTGAAAACATGCTAAATGAAGAAAGCCAGTTTCAAAAGATATATTGTATGATTCCATTTATATGAAATGAAACACTTTCAGAATAGGCAAACTCATAGTACCAGAAAGTAGATTAGTGGTTGCCTAAGACTGGAGAGGATAGGGAATTGGTGGGGAGAGGTAATGACCAAGACTACAATGTTTCTTTTGGGTAATTTTGCAAAACTTTGAGAATGTACTAAAAACTGCCAAATACACTTTAAAAGTGGAAGTTGAATGGTAAGTGAATCATATCTCATTAAAGCTGTTATTTTAAAAAGTTATTTATATTGTATGTCAGAAGGGATAAGTGACACAGAATAATTCAAGGTGGACCTCATGGGGTTTGGGGAGTGGCAGAGTGACATATAACCAAATTCCTGAAGAAACTGAAGTTGTTACCTATGAAACTATCTGGAGTAGAAGTCAACCTGCCAGGGAGCAAAGTGTATGTAAAGGCTCTAATTGAGAAGCTAGCCCGAGGGCTTTGAGGAGCATAAAGACCAGTGTGGTAGGAATAGAGGGAGAAGGGGAAGATTTGTCAGATATGAGTCTCAGGAAGTAACAGGAAGCCAGACAGAGTGACCTTATAGGCTATTGTAAGGACCTTGGATTTTAGTTGGAAATTGGGAGCCATTGCTGAGTTGAAAAGACATTGGCTGGACAACAGATAAGCAATGAGCTCTGTTAGGAGATTTTTACAATAATTTAGAAGAGAAAACCACAGGATTATACTGGTTTTGGCAAGAAGCAGACAGATGTTAGATATATATTGAGGTTTGGCCAAGGCAGCCAGAGGAATGTTTGCAAGGAATGGACAAAGATTTTGCAAGAGCCAGTTTGAGGGAGGACGCAAGTTCCACATTGCCCTGAAACTGGATGAGTTAACCAAGCAAAAGTTTCGACAAAGAGGCTCCAGAGATTGATTGCCTCAGGCATTCTGTGCTCTTTTAATATGTAAATATTGTCATATCAGGAAAATTTCTTGACATAATTTTTTATTTCCATTCCATTGCTTATGTCTTTTTTAAAAAACTTTTTTATTGTAGTAACATATATATATATACAACTCATAATTTTCCATTTTAACCACTTTCAACTATGCAAGTCAGTATTAACTACATTCACAATATCATGCTATCATCACCAAAATTCATTACCCCCATTTTTTTTTTAAACACCTCAAACAGGGATGCTATACTCACTAAGCAGTAATTCCCTCTTCCACCCCGCACCTCACCCCTGGTAGCCTATAATCTACTGTCTCTCTTGGAAATTTGTTCCCTCTGGGTATTTCATGTAAATGATAGACAATGTCTGTCTCCGTGTCTCGCTTATTTCACTCAACATGATGTCTTCAAGGTTCATCCATGTTGTAGCATGTATCACACTTGATTATTTATAGCTGAATAATATTCCATTGTGTCTATATGCCACATTTTGTTTATCCATTCATCTGTTGATGGACATTTGGTTTGCTTCCACCTTTGGCTATTGTGAATTATGCTGTTATAAACATTCGTATACAAATATCTGTTTGAGTACCTGCTTTTACCTCATTGGGGTAAGTACTAAGAAATGGGATTGCTGGGAGATATGGTAATTCTATTTTCAACTTTCTGAGGAAAAATCTGTCAAACTGATTTCCAAAGTGGCTATACAATCTTACAATTCCACCAGTAATATATGTGTTCCTATTTCTCCATAGCTTCATCAATGCTGATTATTTTCTTATTTTTTTTTTACCCATCAGATTGAGTATGAAGCGGCATTTGATAATTGTTGTCATTTGCATTTCCCAGATGATAGGGAGGTTAAGGATTTTTCATATTCTTATTGACCATTTGTATATCTTCTTTGGAGAAACATCTCTTCAGGTCCTTTGCCCATTTTTAATTGGATTACTTGTCTTTTTGTTTTTGAATTGTAGCAGTTCTTTATGTATCTGGATATTAAACCCTTATCAGATATATGGTTAACAATTATCATCTCTCATTCTGTAGGTTGTCTTTTCACTTTCTTAATAGTGTCCTTTGACAAACAAAATTTAAAATTTTGATCAAATCAGTTTTATCTATTCTAAGTTTTTGCTTGTGCCTTTGGTGCCATATCCAAGAAAACATTACAAAATCCAGGGTTATGTGACCAAGCAAAGGCTCACTGCCTGATGCACACAGAAGTCAATACTATGACATTGGGATTTTGAGAAAAGAAAGAGCTTTAATCCAAGGTCAGCCTATCTGGAGATAGGAGTCCCCAGCTCAAATCTATCTCCCCAAGTCTAAAGAATTTAAGGTTTTTATGGGTTTCAAACAAAGGGAGGTGGAGATAGTGATGCTACTTAAGTTGGCATATATTGATTGATTTGTTTCAGTTATAGTTAATAGGGAGTATGTAAACTTTGGCCTAAGAAGCCCTTGAAAACTGACAAAGGCCAGCTGGTGTAAGCATTTGGTTTCAGGTTACAACAGAGATGTAAATCAGTCAGGTAACATAAGATAACAAGTAAAGGAATGGAAATAAGCTAAGCAAACTGGCTGTAAGTGAGAAGAAAGGACAGAACCTGGTTGCAGCAAAGTTATAAATCCCTTAGTTAACATAAATTATAGTAATAAGTAAATCTGCTGTAGTCAGCAGTTACACTAGCTCCACAAACTGGAATATCCTGCCCATAGTTTTCAGCTATGAAGGATACCCGCCCCCACCATGTTCCATTCTCTAAGTTTTATGGTTTTAACTCATATGATTAGGTCCTTGATCTCTTTAGAGTTAGATTTTTGTATAAGATGTGAGGTAGGGGTCCAACTTTATTCTTTTGCAAGTGTAGATCCAATTTTACCAACACCATTTATTGAAGAAATACTTCTGAGATGGAGCCACAAGTGTGCCCCAAATCTAGTCCATGCCATCCAAAAGTGACTCCAGTTGCCTGGAGAGGCTGAGGGAGCATTGTACCTCCTCTTGCCCTGTCAGGGGTGGGGATGGAGTCACAAATGTGTCCAACAGTCTAGTCCATGTGGGCCAAAAGCACCTGCAGTTGCCTGGAGAGGCTGAGGGAGCACTGTCCCTCCTGCCCTGACAAGGGCAGAGATGGAGCTACAGGAGTGCCCAAAAACTAGTCCATATGGGCTGAAAGTACTTGCAGTTGCCTATAGAGGCTGAGGAAACACCACCTCCCATCCTGTCCTATCAGGGGAGGGGATGGAGCCACAGGTGTCCAGCAATCTAGTCCAATTGGGCAAAAAGTGCTTTCAGTTGCCCAGAGAGGCTGAGGAAACACCACCCCCACTCCTGTCCTATTAAGGACAGAGATGTAGCCACATGGGTGTCCAAAAATATAGTCCATGAAGGCTGAAAGTGCCTATGCTTGCCCAGAGAGGATGGTGCATGTCTCCTCAGCTTCCTCCATGCTGGAAGCAGGGCTTTTTGTTCTCTGACACACAAATGCTTTATCAGTAAGTCAGAGTAGTTGTTACTTCTTGCTCTCTAGATCCAATCAACATAATACCAATATTTTGGGCCAGTGTGGTATTTTGTGGGAGGGAGAGATGATCAAGGTTCCTGCAGGCTAGATTATGGCATATGACTGGAGAGTTGATATACCCCTGAGGTAGGAGAGTAAAGGTGTTTTGCTGGCCTTTCCAGATGAAAGAAAGTTTTCTGGTGGTCTTTAATAACAGAAATTGAGAAAAAAGCATTTGCCAGATCAATAGCTGCAAACCAGGTACCAGGAGATGTATTTATTTGCTCAAGCAGCAATACCATGTCGGGAACAGCAGCTGCAATTGAAGTCACCATCTGGTTAAGTTTATGATAATCCACTTTCATCCTCCAAGATCCATCTGTTTTCTGCACAGGCCAAATAGGAGAGTAGAATGGGGATGTGATAGGAATCACCACCCCTACATTCTTCAAGTCCTTGATGGTGGCATTAACCTCTGCAGTCCTTCCAGGAATGCAGTATTGCTTTTTTTTTTTTTTTTAAACTTTATTTTGTGCATTTACTAATTGAATATATAAACAAATAAAAAGTAAAAAGTAAACACAGATGAATAAATAGATACATTTCTCAATTAAATGTACTGGATACATACAATTTTTAAAAAAATCAAACAATATGTTACACAGTATATTTGGCTCACAGTACTGCAATTATACAGTATTTGTCCTTTTGTGTCTGGCTTGCTTCACTCAACATAATTTCCTCCAGGTTCATCCATGTTGTCATATGCTTTACGACTTCATTTCTTCTTATAGCTGCATAATATTCCATCATGTAAATACACCATTTGTTTATCCATTAGTCTGTTGATGGACACCTGGGTTGTTTCCAACTTTTGGCAATTGTGAATAATGTTGCTATGAACATCGGTGTGCAGATGTTTGTTCATGTCACTGCTCTCAGTTCTTCTGGGTATATACCCAGTAGGGGTATTGCCGGGTCACATGGCAGGTCTATATTCAACTTCTTTAGGAATGCAGTATTGCTTTTGATTTACTATTTTCTAGGTGAGGCCATTCTAGTGGCTTCCACATGGCCTTTCCTACAATGAGAGCTTTCACTCCACAAGTCAGGGAGCCAATGTGGCTACTCCACTAGTTTGCTGAGTATGTCTATTGCAATTATGCATTCCAGAACTGGGGAAATAATGACAGAATGGATTCAGTGACAAACTGGACCCATTGTGAGATGGACCTGATTAAAACTTAATTGATTACCTGATCTCCATAAGCCCCTACTCTGGTGGACCACAGTGACATTTTGAGTCTCCTGGAATTATTGTTACTTCTGAGTCAGTGTCTAATAATCCCCAAAATGTCTGATCATTTCCTTTTCTCCAATGCACAGTTACCCTGGGGAAGGCTGGGAGGAAAGTTAACAGTATAAAGTTTTGGCAGTGTAGCAAGTCCTTCCCCAAGGTGACCCCGCATTTCTTTCATTCAGGGGGCAAACTGTCTCAAGTCTGGGAATTAATTAAGGGATTGTGACTCTTTGTTTTCATAATTCAAATTAAACTTTTGTTCACTTGACCTAAAACTCTTCTGTTTGTACAACTCAAGTATGAGTTTAGTATACTGCCCATCTATTTTACTTCTAGGTATCCCATGATCTACTAGCCAATGCCATAAGTCTGTGCCAGATTATTTTCAGTGCTGCTTTGAATCTTTGTCCATTATGGTAGCCATGCCCACCCTGTCTTTGTTGATTAAGTGCTGTCATTTGGCTTTTGCCAACCTGGGATCTGATCATCCTCATTGTGTTTAAGGTCACAGTTCAGTGACATCAGTTGCCACAGTAATATCTGACCTACAGAGAAGAGCAACCACAGAGCTTTTCAGGGATAATGGAGTTATTCTCACAAATTTATTCCTCATAGTCCTGGTGAAAGGTGTGTCCTCTGGACATTCCTGGGGGGAATTGAGCAGGTCTTACATGATAAATCCACTCTCTAAACCTTTGTATCCCCTTATCTATATTATCAAGGCAGTTCTGGCATTTTGACTTCAGGCAATGTAGGCCACCTTTTGTCTATGCTTCAGCCAACCACCTGAACGAACTGTTAGAGCCCTTTCTAACTTATCAAGCTTCAACACTGATTCCAGGATCTTTGCTTTGGCCCATATCAATAAATTCAGCCTGATCCAACTTCATGGTCCTTCCACCATTATCTCACACCTTTAATATCCATTCATTCATATTACCCTGATTTCTGCCTATATCTATTAGAAAAATCATGCAGTTCATTTAGATGTTAGTATACCTCTTCAAGGGTTACACTTTGTGCCTCACCTTTGGGAGTTTGTTGGGACCTCATTCTTATAGATCTGGAAGGAAAGAGGGATGGATCATGAGAAGAATAAGAAGTGTCTTTCAAGCCAACTACCGCAGGGCATTCCATTGCAGTTTCATCTGGTGAAATAGTATTAATCTTTTCAGACAGATGTGTAAGACTGCTTCCTCAAGGGAGATGGTTACAGGTTTATTGGCACACCAAGGTTAATCTCTTCAGGTAGAGGTTGGATGGCTGATTCCTCAGGACATATTGTAGAGTGGGTGGCTGATACCTCAGGGCAGACCATTACAGGTTTATCTGGCAAAGGCTTAGCAGAATCTAGGGTTTCAGTGTCCCCACTATTATTACCATCAATCCATATGTCCCCATTCCAATTGTCAGGAAACATTCCTTTCCAGTCAATGCCTGCACTTAAAAAATTTTTTTTAAACTTTATTTTGTACATTTAATAATTGAAAATATAAACAATTTAAAAATAAAAAGAAAACACAGTTCAATAACAACATACATTTCTCAATTAAATGTGCTAAATACATATAATTTTTTTTGAATCATACAATATGTTATATAATATATTTGGCTCATAGTAATACAATCATACAGTATTTGTTCTTTTGTGTCTGGCTTGCTTCGCTCAACATAATCTCCTCCAGGTTCATCCATGTTGTCATATGCCTTATGATTTCATTTCTTATTACAGCTGCATAATATTCCATTGTGTGAATACACCACAGTTTGTTTATCCATTCATTGGTTGATGGACATCTGGGTTGTTTCCAGCTTTTGGCAATTGTGAATAATGCTGCTATGAATATCGGTGTGCCAATGTTTGTTCATGTCACTGCTCTCAGTTCTTCTGGGTATATACCCAGTAGTATATGTTGCAGGGTCACGTAATGCCTGCACTTTAACAGAAGACACTCTGCAAAGTTTGGAATTCAATTTATGTTATAAATGGAAAATTCACAAATATTTGTAAATTAAACAATTCACTCTTTTTTAAAAACAAATCAATTTTATGATACATATTAATAAAGCATACAATTTATCCAAAATGTACAATTAATGGTATTTGATATAATCACATAGTTGTGCATTCATCACTTCAATCATTATTAAAGCATTTTCATTATTTCAATAATAATAATAAACAAAAAACAAACAAACAAGAAAATTTCTCACCTCTCAATCTCTGTTTCTCCCTGCTGTACATAGCTGCTATTTCTGGCTATTCTTGCACAGTTCTCCAAATCTCTCACCCTTGTTTGTTTCTTTCAGGCTACAGCACCCCCATTAGTATCTCTTGCAAATCTGGTCTTTTGGTACATATTCTATCAGTTTTTGTCTGTGAAGACTGAACTCACCCTCATTTTTGAAGGATAGCTTTGCCAGATACAGAAGTCTTGGTTGGCAGTTTTTCTCTTTCAGTACCTTAATTACATCATACCACTTTCTTCTCTCCTCCATGGTTTCTGATGAGAAGTTGGCACTTAATCTTATCGAGTTTCCCTTGTATGTGATGCTTTGCTTTTCTCTTGCTGCTTTCAGAATCCTCTCTTTAACTCTGATATTTATAATTCTGAGTAGTAGGTTTATCAGGGTAGGTCTATTCAGAGTTATTCTGTTTGGGGTGCATTGTCCTTCTTGGATATTGATATTTATGTCCTTCATAAGAGTTGGAAAGTTTTTGGTCATTATTTCCTCAAATATTCTTTCTGCCCCCTTTCCATTGGGGCATAAATATTCCGTGAATGTTTGTTTGTGCGCTTTGCATTGTCATTCAATTCCCCGAGACTCTGTTCCATTTTTTTCCATTGTCTTCACTTTCTGTTCTCCTGTCTTTTCCAGTTCAGATGTTCTGTCTTGGTAATCACTAATTCTGTCTTCAAGCGATTCAAATCTGCTTTTATGTGCCTCTAATATATTTTTTATCTTATTCCCATAAAGTCTGTTACTTTTCTTTGCAGGCTATCAAATTGTTCTTTATGCTTTCCCAGTGTCTTCTTAATATCCTTTATTTCTTTAGTCATATTTTCTTTTAATTCTTTGAATTGATTTAGGAGAGTTGTGTGATTATCACTGATTATTTGTATTAAATCCTGCATCTCTTCAGGATATTTGGTTTGTTCTTTTGTCTGGGCCATCTCTTCTTGTTTCCTAGTATGGCTTGTAATTTTCACTGCTGTCTAGGCATCTGGATATGTTGGTGAATTTACTATGATGGCTAATCTCTCCCTCTTGCCGATTGTTGTTGTTTTTTCACAGCTCTTCTTTGCTATTTGGTTCAACTTATTCTCAGTCTTTAAAATTGCCTAGCTTAAGTTTTCAAAATTGGGCCAGGGACTCCCTAGTGGGGTGCAGATTTTCTCCCAAGGATTGGATACAGCGAGTGTGGACAGTTATTGTCCATGCAATTTCCAGACGGGACTGCAGATGGCTCTAGTAAGCACTCCTTTCCACAGAGGTATTTCAGTCTTGGCTTTCCTGTGTTCCTGTGTTGAATCTCCAGATCAGAGATTCAAAGTGTGCTCTGCTGGCCACATTCACTAAAAAAAGTACCCTGACCTCCCTTCCCTTTTCCCTTGAAATAGCTGACAGGTAAGAAGATGTCTGTTCCCCTCTCAGTTGGCTGCAGTGAGCCAGGTGTTTTACCCCAGCTTAATATCTTGGAGTGGGGGAGGGGAGCTCTTTATGGCCAACCCAGGGGCTTGGTAACTCACATTTGTTGTTTCAGCTTCTTCGTCTCTCTGTCCCTTACCCTCCTGGGAGTTGTATAGCACTGTCCTGGTCTGCTGACACCCAAAGTAGGTCCCTCAGACAGCTTTTGGCTCTTTCTCCATTATTTTTTGTGAGAGCTTTCAGCTCTGCCCATTAGTCCATCACCATCTTCCCACAATCCTCCCACAATGCACTTTTAAATAACCACTGAGTTAAAGAGGAAATAAGAAGCAAAATTAGGAAATATCTTAAGGTGAATTGAAATGAAGATACAACATACTAAAACTTATGGAATGCCAGGAAGGCAATACTAACAGGCAAATTTATAGCTCTAAATGCTTACATTAAAAAAGAAAAATTTCAGGGAGTGGATGTGGCTCAAGTGGTTGAGACCCTGCTTCCCACATGGGAGGTCCTGTGTTCAGTCCCTGTGCCTCCTGAAATAAAAAAACAAACAAACAACAAACACACAAATGAAAAAAACCAACTCAGGGGAGCCAATGTGGCTCAGTGGTTGAGCCCTGGCTTCCCACATATGAGGTCTGGGGTTCAATCCCTGCTCTGGTACCTCAAAAACAAAACAAAACAAAAAAAAACACAAAGACTTCAAAACAGAGACCTAACCCCAAAACTGGAAGAACTAGAAAAAGAAGAGCAAACCAAACCCATAAAATGAGCAGAAGGAAGGAAATAGCAAAGATTGGAGTGGAGATAACTGAAGTATAAAACAACAATAAAAGCAATTGAGAAAATCAACAAAACCAAGAGTTGGTTCTTCAAAGATCAATAAAACTGACAAACCTTTCACTAGACTGACAGAACAAAAAAGAAAGAGATTTCAAATAGTGAAAATCAGAAATGAAAAGTGGACATTACTACTGAACCCACAGAAATAAAAAGGACTATAAGCAGATACCATGAACAACTGTATGCCAATATATTAGATAACCTTGATGAAAAGGACAAATTCTTAAATGCACACAAACTACATTAACTCAGGAAGAAATAGAAGATCTCAACAAACCAATGACTAAGAGATTGAATCAGTAATCAAAAATGGCCCAACACAAAAGACTTGAATAGACATTTCTCCAAAGAAGAAATACAAATGGCAAAAAAACACATGAAGAAATGCTCAACATCACTCATGATTAGGAAAATGCAAATCAAAACTACAATGAGATATCATTTCACACCTATCAGAATGGCCACCATTAAAAAGACAGAGAACTACAAGTGTTGGAGAGGATGTGGAGAGATAGGAACACTTCTTCACTGTTGGTGGGAATGCAGAATGGTACGGCCACTGTGGAGGACTGTTTGGCAGTTCCTAAAGAAGTTGAATACAGACTTGCCACGTGACCGGGCAATACCACTACTGGGTATATACCCAGAAGAACTGAGAGCAGTGACATGAACAGACATCTGCATACCAATGTCTGTTCACGATTGCCAAAAGTTGGAAACTACCCCAGTGTCCATCAACAGATGAATGGCTAAACAAACTGTGGTCTATTCACACAAGGGAATATTATGCAGCTGTAAGAAGAAATGAAGTCATAAAGCATATAACAACATGGATGAACCTGAGGACATTATGTTGAGCGAAGCAAACCAGACACAAAAGGACAAATACTGTATGAATGCATTACTATAAACCAAATATATTGTGTAACATATTGTTTGATTCAAAA
>JAQZBX010083554.1:0-13366 GCA_029593785.1 Cabassous unicinctus
CATATGGCAGACGGACGCCCAACCATCTGAGCCACATCTGCCCCTCAATAAGCCTTTTGAAGACCAAGTCACCATGAGAAATGTGGTAAAGGTGCCAGCTAACGTGCCTCTTGCCCAGCCTGCTCTCATGGCAAGCCATAATAGCCCACCTGGAACAATTCCAGCTGTCATAAAGGGTGGGATTCAGAGCACGAGCAGACACAGGTACTTAGTCTGGTTCTTGGAAATTAAGACCATACATAAGTCAAGTACTTTCTTTTCCTGCTTTTCTAAAGAGAAAGAAATGATCACTCCCAACCATTTTGCCTCCCTATGGATAAAGCAGATCCCAGGCATGTTATAAGAAGAGCCCAAACTGTCCCTTTTCTTAGGGGAGTGGAAGAAGAACCAGTCCTCTGCCTCAGCTCTGCAGCCCAGCACCCTTCCTTTTGATTCAGCATTCTCAGTTCTGCCAGCTGACGTGAGAGCTGATTGATGTCTAAGTGAGCGCTTTCTCCAGACCTCTGTCTCTTGCTCTTAGCACTGCGAAGAAGCCACCTTCGAGCAAAGCAGTTTTTAATAAATCTGTTTCGAAAGACAGTTATCATAAACACACCTGCCCCTTCCCTTCCCACTTGTCTTCATCCTCTTCTGTCTCACGTGCCTGTGGGAGGAGACCACTTTATTCTGAGCACTGTTTGTTTTCTTTGCTTTTCTTCCTCTTCGAAACTTATAGACCACAATCTTAAGCCCTGCTTCATTATCAGGCAACAAAGCAGTCAGGTGGAGAGCTGGCCCCTCTCATCAAATGAATTGGAAAAGAAAAAGTAATTTGGGTGATTAAAATATAGATCACTTAAACCTAATGTAATTCAGTCTGCTCGATCGTCTACTGTGTTTAAGGGCTAAACGTCTTGAATTTAGTAATATGCTTATTAAGGATTCATTTAACTATCATTTAACTATGGATTCATTCACTAGTTAAGGATTCATTTAACTATCAAGTTATAATTATGCCTTTATACTGCTCTGTCAGCTCTAGGTTTTTCAAAGGGACTCCTGATTTCTTATAATTATTTTAATTTGGTAATTTCAGAATACTTTTATCCATTTCTTAAAGATGTGATTGGGAAACCGTTTTTGGGTCCTCGTGGTGTATTTTTCTTAAGACAAATAATGATATTTGCTCTCATACCTCCCAAGATGTGTGTGAATGAGCTGAATCAAATGCAGCCCTTCATTTATTTATTTAAGAAGTATGTCTTGAGTGTCCTACCAGGAGAAGCAAGCTCAGGAGCAATCCTGAATAATTTGATGGATTCCTTAGGTAATCTCTACATAACCTTCAGCAGAAGATGTTTTAGGTCAGGTGAACTCAGAGAAGCCTCAAGGTGGATTCTTTCTGAATTTTACCTTTTGTGCCCTAGACTGTTGTGAGAATCAAAAGAGAGAAACTCTTCCAACCAAATACAGGTGCCCAAATATCCAGGAAATTTTGCATTTGATGTTAGTGGGTTGATGGTCCCTATGAAGCCCACTGGGATCCACAGACCCCACGACAAGACTACTGCTGCGGGGAGTATTCCATTTTGGCTGCAGAATGTGTTTAGAGAAGTATTTAGATCATTCTGGGCAAGTGAGTCAGGGGAGTGTCCCGAAGGTCAAGCCAGGAAATTGAAACGCTCTGCTTTGAGCCGTGGGAGGTCCAAGTTCCTGAGAAGAGCAGGCTTTCGGAAGATTAATCGAGCAGCAGGGTAGGATTGAAGGCAAGAGCCTGGGAGTGGGGATGTAAAGTCACAAACTCTAGACAAGCTACAATAAGAGTATAAATTAAGGTAAGAAATGGAAAAAAGCAGTGGTGAGTGCCCAACTCTGTGATTATACCAAAAACCACTGAATGTACACTTTGGATTGATTACATGGTATGTGAATATATCTCAGCAAAATTGTTTAAAAAAAAGAAATGGAAAAACGGTAAAGGATATTTAAGAAAAAATGATACTGTGGAAATCAGATCATTAGACTCTTGACGTTACTTTCCTCCTGGACTATATTCCGCCTTGGTACCATTTCCAACAATTGTCACAACGTGTGTATGGCTCTGTCCTGATGCTTCGCAGTGTTGAAGAAGCACCAAATCAAGCAGAGGACACCATCTAAAGAGAGTAATTTCCAAATTCAGGGTTGCCCTGGGCACTGTTGGCTTGCCTTATTGAGCTCCCTGGAATTCCGCGTTGTAGCTGTTTTTCCCTACCACTCTCCTCAGCCACTCTGCAACCCAAACTTAGTAAAAGCCTTTACTTCTTCCTTTCGGCCTCCAAATAATCCATTTTACCCTCTGCTGCTAGATCCATCTCTCTGCGGCCCACGTCCAGTCTATGCCATTTACGATCAAAGACCTCTGTTCAAACTTCAAATAACATCTGCTTTTCCTCCCTAAATCCCTGTTTCCTAAATTACCCGGCTTCTTTCCTACATCTTCAGTCTCTCACTCCCCACTGGCTCTTGCAGCTCAGACTCCTGATCAGATCAAGCCTTCCAGATCATTCCCACCCTTGCCAATCCCCCCTCAAAAGTTCTCTATTACTGTATTAGTCAGCCAAAGAGGTGCTAATGTGAAATACCAAAAATGGGTTGGTCTTTATAAAGGGTATTTATTTGGGGTAGAAGTCCACAGAAACTAGGCCATAAAGCATAAGTTTCTTCCCTCACCAAAGTCCATTGTCACGTGTTGGAGCAAGACAGCTGCCAACATTTGTCCAGGGTTCAGGCTTCTTGGGTTCCTCTCTTCCCGGGGCTGTGTTTCTCTCGGGCTTAGCTCCTGGTTCCTCCACAAGGTCAGCTGTAGGCGATCAGGCGAACAGTTCGCTTCTCTTCTCCTGGGGCCTTCTCTCCAACATCAAAGCTGCTTCTCAAAAGACTGCTTCCCAAAACTGTTCTTGCCATGTCTTTTATATTTGATTCCCCACCCACCAAGGGGTGGAGCTCAACACCCTAATCATAACCTAATCATGCCCAGATTAACAGATCAGTTTACAAGCATGATCCAATTATATTTTTGAAATTCATAATTACATCAAATTGACCAACAGTTACAATTACCTTCCAGAATCAAATCCAAGCCCCTAGGAGACCTTGAAAAAGACAGCATCACCAGGCTCCAACTCCTTTTTGACTAAGCTACATCCTCTTCTACACCTTCCTTTTGTAATAAAAAATTAAATATATTAAATATATATATATAAAATCTTCACCCTCTGCCCAGTTGACAATCAAAAACTCCAGCTTTTCTTGCTTTCTTGTCCTCCCTCATGTATATCCAGAGAGTTCCCAAGATCTGTTGATTCTACCTCCTCTGAATATGATCTTTTCTCTCTGTCCCTGCCCTACTTGGGTCCTAGTCTCTACCCTCCAGGCTTTCGCAGTGGTCTCTTTATTGCTCTCTCTGCCACCTATTTCTTGTCACTCCATTTCAGGTTACTAAGAAACAAATCTGATTGCATCCTGTTCATTTTCCTTCTCAATCAGGCCAACCCTCACCACGCTCATGAAAACTGAACCCCTCTCCTACGTAGGCACTCTTGACCTCCTTTTACCATATCCCACCTTAAGCACAGATTGTCTCAACATATTCTGTAATATACTTAGTTTTAATTTTATTGTCTGCCCCTCTCCCCTTTCCAGGTTAAGTTCCATGAGTTGGTATTTTTTGTTTTGTTTCTTAATGAAACAACGGTCTCTGGTACATAGTGAACAATTTATATGTATTTATCGAATGTAATAATGTCATTTTCCCATTTTCAAATCCTCAGCCTTTTCCTACAGCTTATAGGGTAAAATCCAAACATCAAGTAAAATCTTACAAAAGCTCTCGTGATCTGGCTCCAGACTCCGCCTGCCTCATCTCTCTCCTCTTGCTCTCCGTGACACCTGCAGTAACTGACGCTTACGTTTCACTGGGGTTCTTGAAGTCTCTAGACGTGCTGTGCTCTTTCAGCCCCCTCTCTTCCTACTGGATGTGTCTCCTCTTCTAACATCCACTTCCCCGTCTTCCCAACATGGGAAGAACCCTTAGGAAACATAGCCAAAAATTGCTTCCCTGGGGGCCTTCTCCAGTTCTGAGCAGCGGAATTAGATGTTCTCTCCTCTCTGCCTCCATTGAATGCTAGGTAGTTGCCCCTGTGGCAGCATGTTTTTGTAAACACAACCCTCTGTCTCCTCCTCTAGACTGTCTGCTCAAGGGCACATCCAGTTCTTCCCTGTGACTACCCTGTGACCCAGAGCTCATTGGTCACTTAACCATACAACTTTTGAAAGGTGGTTCTACCAGTTCATGGACCAAGCAGTCAAAAGTGTGAGGGCCATCTCCATTGCACCCAAACCCTTGTTGCCTGCACCCCCAAACCTGGGCTTCCCCCTGCAGTCCCCGTTTCAGTGAATGAATGGTGCCACCCCCATGGGTGTGGATCTGGGAAGCAGGAATGATCTGCGCCTTCTGCCTTGGGCCACCCAATCAATCACCAAGCCCTCTTGACTTTACTTCCCACCTGTCTCTAGGATCCATCTGCTTCCTTTCGGTCCGGCTGCCAGGAGCCTTTACCACGATGACTGCCGCGGCACACTGCTGGCCCGTGGTCAAGGTTCCATATGTGTGTTGAATAACAAAATAACAGAATGTCCTGAGTTAAACCATTTTTGGACAGCAGCACGCTGACCCTAAGGCTGCGATTCAAGTTTCCAAGGACAGCACATGTTGCCAAAGTCTGGGTGATTTTTCCCGAAGGGCAGTGTTCAACACCAGAGTGGTTTTGGACCTTCCGCTCCAATTTCACTTTCTGGAAAGTTGAGTTCTTCCCACCTCCTTGACTTCGCCAGGAAGGTTATTTATTCTGAGTGTTCCCATCTTAGAAAATGGAACTTGGGGTCTCTTTGCTTCACTGGGATATATAAATACTCATGTAACTTGGAAAAAAGAGTTTTTCTTCCAAGAGTGTAAAGAGGTTGGGGTGACGGGTGATTGCAGCTTTTGAGGAGAAATTCACTAACCATTATTACTTTGAAAGCCTTAATTTCCTACAATGTAAAGTTTTGGGGATTAGTCTAGATGCTGCCTAAGGTCACTAACAGCTCACAATTTCTGAGTTTTTTTTTTTTTTAAAGCAAAACACAAAACAAGCAAATAAAACACACACACACACACACACACACACACACAAAACACCAGAAGTAGTAAACTAATGCAATTGTAAAATCCAGTGGAAGCATGAGTGATCCTAAAATCAGTCAGTAAACCCTCAGATTGAGCAACTGCTCGACAGATTCCAGTGCCTCCCGAGGGTCTGAGTAAAACAGAATGGTGGAAAGATTGGAAATAGACAGTTGACGAATGTGTTCTCCCAACTTTTTTCCCCAGCAGTGTTGTAGTGGTTGCATCTGCCACGTTTTGTTTGAGAAATTGCTGGACCAGGAGTTATTCTGACTCTGATTTGGATCCTGGTGCCTTCTCCCTGCTCTGGGGAAGTCTCTGACTTGTCAAGAACGCTCTCCTCCATCTCCTCCTTCCCCTTCTTGAGTCTAGGTGAAGACTGTGCAGGTTTGGTCGGGCCTTCCGAATCTCTAGGGTTTGGCTGATTGTCCCCAGGCTCTAGAACGCGTTGGTATGGCTTCCATTCCAACAGGCAAAAAGAGACCCGGCACTCTAGTCATGTGGTTTCTGTTATCTGTAACCATGGAAAACGTTCGCCATCTGTGAGGCTCCCATTTTAACACATTTTTTTTTCCCTCCCTCTTTCTTTATTTCTATCTCTTTCTGGGGGAAAAAACAAGCTGAGGAAGTGGAGAGGCTGGCGGCAATGCGCTCGGACTCCCTGGTCCCAGGCACCCACACCCCACCCATCCGGAGAAGAAGTAAGTTTGCCAACCTGGGGCGGATCTTCAAGCCTTGGAAATGGAGGAAGAAGAAAAGCGAGAAGTTCAAACACACATCTGCAGGTAAGGTTTCTTCCCTTCATCTCTCCCTGGCGGCTGGTTGACTTCAGCTCTCTCTCTTAATTAGTAGACTTCAATTACTGCAGTTGCCTGAACCAAAGGGGGGATACCCATCCTTGAATAATTCTTCCGCAGGATTGAGAATTGCTTTTCTATCCTATGTGTTTTCCTGTGTCTCAGGGATTTTGTTATGTTGTTTTGGGTTTGTTGGTTTTGGAAAGAACCAACACTTTTATTTGATAAATAAATCTGAACTTAGAACTCTACTTTTTCTATAACTGAGTGCTTTTTTTCTGGCATTAACAATCCCTTTCTTATCATCTATCCATATTTTCACTGCTCCAGTGAAAGTCAAGACACAAGCAGAAAAAAAGTTCTATATGGTGTTATAGGTTATATATGGCAGATGAGAAAAGGTTGTATATGGTATATATGTTATATATGGCAGATAAGAATAAGTTATTTCATGGAGGAAAATTCTGGAATAAATGACTCTTGACCATGGCAGGAAAACAGAAGAGTGGAAAGGGGGCGTTATTGCAGTGGCAAAGAGCTCACTATTTGTAGGCTGGTGGACAGTGAAGGAATGAGGGGACAGTGAGCACGGCTGAGGGGTTAGGGCACAGACTCAAGTCACACTGCATGGGTTCAAGACTCACCTGATAACTCGTTGGTTGTATGACTTTGCTCAACTTATTTAAGTCTGTACCACAGTTTCCTTATCTATAAAATAGAGGTAAAGGGAATATATATGAAGTGTTTAGCACCTAGACTAGCAAACCATGTGGATATTTTTTAAATTAGTAAGGGTAGGCAGAGGGCAGTGCATAAAGAAAGAAACACAAAGAGCTCTGATTTCGGCCTGTTGGGTTGGAGATGCGGTGGTGGAAGAACTACTCAGATTCTTTTTGTTTTGTTTTGTTTTTAGCTAATTACGTGCCTAGGGTGGTTCCTCAGGCATAGCCCAGGACTTTCGTTTCCTTCTTCCTTCAGACTTCCAAAAATTCCGCCTGCTTTCTCTCCTCAGAATTACCACCTCCTCTACTTCTTGGTTTACCTCCCGATTCTTCTGACCCCAAATTAACTATGAAACAGGAAGTGATCTGCTTCTTGGACCTCAGCACCTGTGCGTAGATCCAGGACTCTTAATGTTAATTTCTTGGGGGAATGAAGAGAAATGACAAACATAAGAAAGTTGTACGGAGTCTTGAAATCTTGGGTAGTTTGCACGTAAACATCCCCGGTTTATATTTTCTGCCTCTGTTTCTTGAATGGAACCCCAAAGTCTTGTTGCTATAATATGTTAATTCCTGAAGTTAGAATTAGTGTCTTAAAATCATGAACCTCTAAATTGTCAACCCTCAAAATAAGTCCCTTCACCCTGAGTTTGCCGCCCTCTTTGTCACTGTGCAGATCCATCAAGATGAAACCAAACATGTAGGTCATTATGTGGGTCCTAAACATGAGTGAGTGATTGACAGATGAGCAGAACGCCAAATAGAAGATTCTTCTGTACCCCCCAGATGATACTTAGAAAGCTCTAGAAAGGACACTTAGATCTTAGCTTCAGAGATGAGAAATCTAAATGAAGTATTTGTTATATATTAAGACATGTGAACAAGAAAGAAAATGGGAGTGTTCTGTAAGCACGGAAAAATTCCACAAGATCCCTTGCAGTGGTCTTCCTGACTCTATGAAAAATGGTTTATAGTAATAAAAACAGAGTTGGAGTGGACATCACCATCCCAGAATCCTCAGGACTAGGGAACGAACTATGGACTAAAATAGACTTACTGGTATTCTACTATAGACTTACTGTGATTCTAGCAATGGAAGAAATTATATAATTGCTGTGGAGGCAGTGGTCACTGGAGATTCTGAGGGCAGGGAGAGGGAAAAACAGGTGCAAAATGGGGGCATTTTCAGGACTTGGGAATTATACTGAATGACACTGCAACAATAGATGCAGGCCATTATATATCCTGCCATAACCTACAGAATTGGGGGGAGAGAGTGTAACTACAATGTAAACTATAATCCACGCTTAGTGGCAATGCTCCAAAATGTGTGCATCAATTGCAATGAATGTACCTCCCTAATGAAGGACGTTGTTAATGTGGGAAAATGTGGGAGGTGTGGTGAGCGGGGCATATGGGAATCCCGTATATATTTTGTGTGATGGTTGTATAAAATAAAAATAAAAAATAGAAAAAAAACCACATATAAATGATTGCTGTTTGTCAGCATGAATCCCTCAGTGATGAAGTGTTAGATGCTTTTCCTCCTGGTACAACGAGAGCTTGTTTATGCATTTGGCAAGGCCGTAAGACGAAGCCCCAATGTGTCTTTTATGAAATAGGGCACCCGACCAGTTATGCTGCCTTTTTCAAGACATTGGGAAACTCGTCTTTTGCTGGATGCAAATACAAAGGCATCAGTTTATTCATGAATTGTTAAAATCACCCATTCTTAAAATTTCTGGGAAAATGTCGCTTAAACCTCTCTTGGGAGAAAACGTTAAAACATGTGGCAGGCCAAGTTGTTACCTTGGTCTTTCTTATCACTAACTATTCTTAGCAAGCTCTTGTGACCTCCTTGACCAAACAGATTCATTTGGCAGCTGAATTTGATGTTTGTATTTAGTGGGTTTTTTAAAAAGAGGCCTTTAGCTCCTGAATTAGAGAAGGCAGAAGGAAATACTCTAGGATAGCTTAATATCTTGTTGGATGGATGGGTACATAATATAACTCAGCCTATTCTAGTTAAAAATCAAAGTCTATGTTTTACTCTGTAGTATCCTTTATTCTTAACTGAATTTAGAAATATTAATCCTTACATTTGGAAAGGAGAGATTTTCTATGCTAGTTCTAAGCCCAAAGAAAAAAATTGACAAGATAAGCATGTTCAACATGATAAATTATCCAATATTCAAGTATTACTTTGTGCAAACTTACCCAAATGTAAATAACAACCAAATATTAAATAAATATACAATAGATTGTTTGTGGCAGTGTTAATTGGTGGACCAATGTTTTAGTAGGTGTGCATGTATCTTATATATGAGTATTATAATTTACTTTTATATATACGATAACATATACAATTTTAAAAACAAAGAATAAGTCTATATAGTAAATTTCTATAATGTATTGATGTTTAAGATTGAGCACTTGATTGAACAAATGAAAGGACATTGACACAGTGCCTACTCAGCTGATTATTATTTCCACACTGTTACATTTATCGCCCGCCATTATTAGCTGTACTCTAGTTTTACTGTAAGTTGCGTGACGGGTGTATGTGTGTGTCTGTGTATACAGCACCTTCAAAGGTATACCCAGAAATAGTGTTTTGTAAGTTGTGTAGCAGTAAGGACACTACATTGGAAAATTATGATTGCAACATTTTCCTCTAGTGTGATATTGATGGTTACATGAGTTTTCCAAAGACAAATTCTGACCCCTGATTCTGTTCACACATCGTTCATATTCATAGCTGAAGGCTGGAGTCCCTGAAGCCTTCAGCATTAAAACTCAAAGGCCGAGGAGAGTGGGTGTAGTTCAGTAGTTGAGTGCCTGCTCCCCATGTACGAGGCCCTGGGTTCAATCCCCGGTACCTCCTAACTGATCTCCGGGTAACAGTGAAAGCTCTGAAAGACAAAGGGTCCCTTCTCAGAAGCATCTGTCCATGACGTGACAGGAGGAGGGAAACAGTAATGGAGAGAAAATAGAATAACAGGTCCTTAGGGAGATGGTCCCTACGCATCTCGGCCTGTTCTCCGAGGCTCTGCCCAGGGCCTGTGAAGCAATTAGCCTGGCACGCCCAGCTTCTTGTGTGCAATCGGCAGTGGGCGTGGGCAGCACGTCTCCACACCTGCCACAGGAATGAAGACAGATGAGAACGCCCCCTTCAAAATGGAACAGACAGTACCTCCCCCAAACAGTCTAAAGCAGTTGATCTTATCCAAATTCCTTGAAAATAAGGACTGTATTTATAGAAAAGTAAAACTGGCAGGAATAAACTGTGAAGACGCTGCTGAGTTCTGCTTTTATTTCCTCTTGACAGAAAATCACAAGCTGCAGGGGTTGGCCCTGGAAACCCAGAATGTGTCAAAATTCCCTTTGTGCTTCTAAGATTTCTTCTACACCTAGGCCCTTGCAGGAAAAAAAATATATATATATAGATATATAGATATAGATATATAGATAGATAGATAGATAGATATAGATATATATATGTATATATATGTAACTTTCACTGAGTGCTATCTTAAAGGTTTAATCACAGCTGTGATAAAGGCAGTGAAGGAAAGGCCCTTGGAAATATGAAAGGAGGGACTTGGCTTAGTCTGAGGGATCAGGGATGCTTCTCTGAGGAAGAGAGGTTTGAGCTGGGATTTTAGGGAGGTGTAAGAATTTAGAAAATGAGCACTCAAGGCAGTGGAATCAGCATGTGCAAAGGCCCTGTGGTGGAGGAGGCCAGGAATGGGGCAGACTAGGAAATCAAGAAAGACTGGATGTTTGTGGAATGGAGTGCTGGAAGTGTGATGTGGACGGACGCTGGAGAGTTAAGCAAAGGGTAGACCTTCCTGGAGGTGTGTCGTGTCGAGCAAGTTAGACCAGCATGTGAGTGGCAGCAGACAGACAGGTTAGAAGGCCATTATGCTGATTAATGGTAGCTTGGATTAATATGTGGTCGTAGAAATGGATGAACTGGAGAGACAGTATGAGGAACAAGTGTCAGGATTTAGCTATGGGTTAGATATGGAAAGAAGTGTCGAGTTTGACACACTAGTTTGGGTTTAGGCTATTTGGTGGTGGTCCTACCTGATGGCTACTTTAGAAAAGTGGCAGGTGGGGGGGGGTGGTCATGATTTCAATTTCAAGGGCGAGTTTGAGTTGGCTTTGTGATATCCAAAGTTGGTAGTTGGCTATATGGAAAGCAAAGGAGAGGTGTGGGCTGGATATGTAAATTTGGAAGTCATTTGCAAGGACATGTTAATTAGAGCCCTGGCCACATATGAGATGGCCTAGAGAACAAGTATAGAGACAGAGAAGAGGCCCCGGGGCTGTCTTATAGACAAAGAAGGACCGTCATCCTTACTGACTGGCTAGAGGAGGACGAGCCTTCTGTAAAGGAGCTAGAGAAGCACTGACTGGAGAGGTAGGAGGAAAACAGGACTGTGGTGTGATGGAGGCCAGAGCAGAAAACCTTTCAAGGAGGGCGCAGTTACCTGGCTGATGCCATGGAGAAGGCACGTGAAAGTTCACAACAATGCCCACGGCCTTTAGTGGCTTCAGCCAACCGCAGGCCATGATAACGTAGGAAGAGTTATTTGGGTGGATTCTTTGAGGCAGATGCCAGGGTGGCACGAGAAATTTGTGGGCAGTGAGGGGAAATGGAGAAAAGTTTTTGAGAAGTTTGGCTGTCAGGTGGGGAAAAGAATGGATGATGGAGGAAACCTGGGGGAGGGGTATATGTGTGTGTTTTGACTGGGAGGGGACTCAGCGTGCATTTTGATTTGTTGTTGTTTGATAATAGAGTAGACAAAAGCCAATGTAAAAGATCCAGTAGAGGGAAAGTGTTAGAGAATATATGAGACAAAAGAGAGAGTGAGGTGGAATAGGTGGATGTAGAGAGGATACAAATACAGGTGGGAGGGTTAGCTTCAGAAAAGCAATGAGTACGCCTCTCTGAAATAGGAAGGAAGCAGTGAGGCTTGGGGCAGAGGTCAGTAGAGTGATATGATTGGTGGAGGGAAATTGAGAGCAATAACCTTATTTGATGGCTGAGATTTCCTAGGTAATAAGTGAGGTCATCTCCTCACAGGAAAAGGGGAATGGGAACAGGGATAGGCAGAGCTATGCCCATTTGAGATTGATGGTTATGACTCTACATGAGTCATAGCTATGGCTAAAGTAGATAGTCAGTTACAGGTACACCCAGGGCTAGAGTTTTGCCGGAAGGGTAAAAAGCAAAGAAGAAAGGGCAAAAGAGTTTAGGATGTAGAATTTTAGACTGGATAAGAAAGGAGAAGGGCAAAGGGTTTAGAGGAATGAGAGCAGTCAATAGACTTGAGCTCCGATAAAGTCAGAATCGATAGACTTCACATTCATTTAAGCTCCTACACTTAGTAGTTATAGTTGCAGAAGCAAGCTAGGAGGACTGGAGCTTATGGGCAAGGGGCTGGATTCTTGAACTGGTGATTTTCAAGATGGCGCAGTAGTGGGGAACGACAAAGTCCCATGGATATAGGTAGCAGAGGTGTGGTGGAGGAATACGTTAGGAAATGGGGAATTACCTTACTCAGAATGTTGTAAGTGATCTCATCTGCTAATAGGCAAACACCTACAACATTTGCAAAATTTTGTGCTGATTTAATTTGCCGTTTTCAATCAAGAAACAAAGAACTTTTGCTCTTTGGTTTGAATGTTTCACTAATTGCCAGATTGATATTTTCTTGTAACGATTCTCTGTTTTCTTTTTCCTGATTGAGATGTTTCAGTATACTTTTATGCCAATAAAGTGCTGAGATTTTTGATTCCTAGTAAATCAAAGGATGCTTTTTGAAACTTTCACTCCTGCTATTAGCAAACCCACCTAATACAAGTGAGGTAGGGTAAGGTAAGGTAGGGTTATACCAAGGCAGCAGCTTGCAGATAGGAGTAATAGATTGCCTATGTCCTTAGCACACATTTCAAACCTGTGAATCTTGGCATCAGTCTCTGCTGTCACCAGCTCCAGCAGAAGGGAGTTGAAATCCCTTGGAAGCTCCCTTCATATGACGGGGTCCAGAGCCAACCCACTTACCTTTTGCCCAGTGCTTTCTCATGCAGCAACGCTGATGTAACAGTTTGTAGATAAGAGAGTCTTAAATACTCACCTGAGCATGGAGCTACACTCTCCTCATTGTGCCCCTCTGCCCCAGTTATCCTTGGGTTCTGCTTATCTTGAAATTTCCCAATGGGACAAGAGCCAACCCTTAACTCTGGCTCATTAATCAACAACTTCACCTGGTTCTTGGCTGCCTCTTGCCTTCAGGGCCAGACCATGCTGCCTTTACTTCTTGCATCGATTCACCCAGAAATGCTGATGACTTTTGCAGCCTCTAGGTCCCAAGAATTCCTTACAAGGAAGCCTCTGCCTCTAAGATGAAAATGAAACTCCTTGGAGACCGAGCACAGTCTAAGTTGGATTTTGCCTTTGAACCTGGTGTGATAAGCTGGGGGCTCTTCAGAAAGAGTCTGCTTCTGATAGCCAGGATGGCTAGCCCCCATGCTAGAGCCAGAATGCTAATTCCTTTTCACTGGGAACTCCTAGCATGCCAAGTGGTGGGTGGAGCACGTTTCCAGTTCTTGGAGGGGAGCATGAAACCCTGAGCTTTACATCAAGGCTTATA
>JAQZBX010083556.1:0-13369 GCA_029593785.1 Cabassous unicinctus
GATTCTTTACGTCATTGTTAAACTCATCCAGAGTCCAATTAAGAAATATAAACTGTTCTTTTGTTTTGAGACTTTCATTCCCATCTTTTTTGCCAACTTTCTTTCCTTATAAATTAACATGTTTTTCTTCGCATAGATAAATTAGAATCTCCCATAAATCACTTTTTCATTATTACATGCAACTTTACACTCTCAATACCCTTCATAATAAGTAACAAAAACTTAGAACAGAGCTAGTGATGACGCTTCTGTTTCCAAGGCATTGTTCTGTAGCCCACTTCACTGCTGGACTCACATTTGCACCCATCGCTCTCAGTACAAGCCTTACTCCCTTCCAAAGGATCATGCCCTTTCAGTCTGTTTTCTCTTTCTCCCTGTTTTCAACCTCACCCATCCAATTAGCACCTTTCAATACTTATTTTACTTAACCCTGCTTTATTTATTTTTTCTTTGCAATGTTTGACCCTCCCTGTAGTTGAAAAATCTTCTTCCCTTGGTTTTCCCTGACCCCTCACTCTCTTTATATTCCTTCTACCTGATGGCTACCTGTCAGTTTATTTGTTGGCATCCTTTCCTAAAGATTGGGGATCGCCTGGGTTCTGTTCGGGGAACTCTGCTCTTTTTATTCCACATGCCCAGCTGTGTACTTTCTACCAACTTCATTGCTAACAGTGCCACCTCAATACTGATGATGACCCATTCTGCATTACCTGTCCCACTCTTTCTTGTGAGCAGATCCATAGGTCCAATTGCCTGCTAGACCCCTGACTTGAATCATGCACCTTAAAGCTCATCATGTCTCTATTATTTTCCTATACCTGCTGTACCAAATCACAAACTTTGCAACTTAAAACAATACAAATGAATTATTTTACATATCCTGAGATCAAAATTTCTAAAACCATGGTGTCATCAGGACCCCATTCCTTCTGCAGGCTCTAAGGGAGAATCCAATTCCTTGCCTCTCCCATCACTTTGACCTGTGCTTTAATATTTGTATCTTCTTCTCAGACTCTGACCTTTCTGACTCCCTCATAAAAGAACCCTCATGAATACATTGAGCCCACGTGAATAATAGGTGGATAGTTTCCCTATCTCTGTGTCCTTCACTTAATCACATTTGCAAAGTCCCTTTTGGAGACTAGAACATGGACAACTTTGGAGAAAGGGGACGTTATTCTGCTTAGCACAATGCCCAACTCTGAACCACTATTTCCCTTCTAAATTTCTTCTTCCTCCAATGCTTATTCTCAATGAATGATGCTGCCATCTATCAAGCCGTTCAATTTGGAAACTTGCTGTGGTCATCCTTGATTCTTTTCTTTCCTTTACCCTCTTACTCCACTCATTCAGCCACCAAGTTCTATTGATGCTCTGTGCTAAGGACCTTTTACATCAATTCAGCTTCCTGCATCTTCACTGATATTTTAAAAAGCAGACCACCAGCATCTCTTTTGCCTCTTAGCAGATCTCCCTACAAAATGCCTCTTTCATGATCTGTTCACTATACTATGGCCAGACATGTTTCTAAACATAATTCTGATCCTGCCTGTTCACTGCATAAAAGTCCATCATAGTTCTCCTTTCCCTCAACATAAAAACAAGCTTTTTTGTTCAGATTACAAGCTTACCCTGTTGGCCTCTCAAACTTTATTTCTTGCTGCCAGTTCTCCATTTTCCAGGCCCTTATTGAACTTGATCATTCTATGAGCTCTCCCAGCTCCATAACATATATGTTCAACGTTATTTGCTCTGCCTGGAGCCCTGATCCTGAGCCCTCACTTCATAGAGATGGCTCCTACCTAACCTCCTGGCCCCGCTGTGATGTCACTCACTCCTAAAGCCTCCCTTCCAGTCTACATGCAGGCTAGCTGCCCCTCACATTGTTCCCACAACACACTGAATGTGACCAGTTTAGTATTCTAAAGGAATTGTCACTTACTCATTGGTACCTCCTTCCAGATCATTTGCCCTGGGAGGGCAGGATCCATATCTGCTGTGTGGTCATCCCAGGTTTATTTCTGTGGAAAGAAAGAAGGGAGGGAGGGAAAAGAAGGAAGGAAGGAAGGAAGGAAGGAAGGAAGGAAGGAAGGAAGGAAGGAAGGAAGGAAGGAAGGAAGGAAGGAAGGAAGGAAGGAAGGAGAAGAAAAGCTACTGGACAAGAAAATAAATGTCTAATTCAGAGAAAAGGGGAAGAAAAAGTTTTCTGAAAAGTGGGATTTAAGCTAGGACTTGAATCGTGGATAAGAAAGTTGTAAGAGAAAAAGTACAATTGTTGGGTCAGTGAAGGGTCAGTTAAGAAAACAAAAGTCACTTTATGTATATCAGGTATGAATAGGAATTACAAGCTTACAAAGTATTACTTACTTACTAATTTTTCTTTAAATATGTCTACAATTTTTAAATTAATACTTTTTTCACAAAGCTGGGATCAAAGGTCAAGGAAGCCACCAATTTTAGATGGTGCTGTGAAGGTGCTGTGAACCATCCGTCTACTCACAGGTCTGTTTGCAGCTGAGCCTGGGCAATGATGCCTTTGCCTTCTCTTCATTCTTTGAAATCTAGTTTTAATATATCTCCTTGGGAAATGCCAACCTGGAGCGATATAGAGAAAAGAATTCTGGGAAAACTATTTCCTGGCTTCACCTCTGCGTCACAGACAAGGTGACTTTAGTGATGCTCAGTTGACAATGGGCAATCCAGTACACTCAGCAAGTGCCATTGGGGCATAAGGAAAGCTTAGAGGTGGAGAGATGCAAGATACACCAAAAATAGCAAATATTCTACTCTAATTCAACAGGGTTCTTTGGTAGGAGATAAGAATTGAAAAATTAGTTGCATCCAGATGTGGAATTTATTTGTGGGAACTGGGAGAAGGAAAAACTACAAGAGGAACTAGTAGCTGAGAAAGAGACTATAAAGCAATAACAGATTTGATGGTCATGTGGGGCTGAGATTCCAAACCAAGGATGCTAGGCTGCAAAAGCCATACTTTTCCCTATAAATCAGAGTTTTCTAAACCTCAGATTTTTCAGGTACTTCCTGGAATATTTTTTGAATCCATGTACCCACAGTATTACTTACTTACTATTTTTTCTTTAAATATGTCTATGATTTTAAATTAATACTTTTTTCACAAGGAAAATTTACATCCTTGTCAAAAATGGAAAGTGTGTGTCACTCAATAAAATAGAAAGTATTAGAACAAACAATCAAAAAAAAAGGTATTAATGTCCATCCTGAGTCATATGGTCCTGAAGACTACTGACACACCATGCAAATAGAAACCGTTTTCTTTCTTGCAGGGGAAAAATGAAATTAACAAATGGTGACTATTAAGCCGGTTTTGTCAAAATTTATGCCTCCTGTATTAGTCAGGGTTCTCCAGGGAACAGAATCAACAGTAGATATCTGTAAATAGTATGCGATTTTATAAGATTCTGTCAGGTGACCGTGGGGATGCACAAGTCCAGGTTCTGCAGGCAGGCTGCAAACCAGGGGCTCCGATGAAAGTCCAATGAAAGGTCCTTGATGAGTTTCTGGGAGACGCTGGCTGTCCAAAGGCGAGGTGGGAAATTCTCTCTGAATGCTGAAATCACTTCCCCTCTTAAGGCATTCAAGTGACTGGATAAAACATCACTCATTGTTGAGGGCAATCTCCCTGATTAATCGTAGATGTAATCAGCCGTCTATGCAGTAAACTCACTGATGGCTAAAGCCCATAAATGTCCTTGTATTACAATTATCCCAGTGCTTGCTTGACCAAACATCTGGGCACAATTACCTGGCCAAGTTGACACATTGGCCTAACCATCACACCTCCTTTTCCAAAAGACTAATGGTATATATTTCAACAAAAAAAGAGAACATGTAATCTTTGGGGGGAAAAATTCCCATGATTTTTTCGGATCAGAAATTAAATAAAGGCCTCTTTGCAGCAATTGCTTAATCCTGGCCATTTAACTGGGTAGAGGGCTGAGAGCCCACCTCTTCCCCAGTTCAGGGACCCTGCTAAGGAGTGATGTCATCACACCTCTGCCAAGAGGGCTTAAACAGTGCAAGTAATTAGCCATGTGGTTTGGCATTGTCTTAGACAGAGAAAAAAAAGTAAAGGGCGAGGTGAAAAACAAACAAAAATCTCTGACTGCTTTATAACTTTTCTTCTCTTTGTCAACCTCATTAA
Organism: Cabassous unicinctus; assembly: GCA_029593785.1. Classification (NCBI taxonomy): domain Eukaryota; kingdom Metazoa; phylum Chordata; class Mammalia; order Cingulata; family Chlamyphoridae; genus Cabassous; species Cabassous unicinctus. Next base: position 4,184 of record JAQZBX010083556.1, read on the forward strand.
AATTAAAAGAATTAAAATACTGAGATAGGTGGGGGGCAATTCTACTTTGGGCAGGTCCTAAAATAATTGGAAAAGTAAATACAATGAAAACAAAATAATGTTCCTGAATTCTGGATAGATATTTTCACCTGTGAAAGTTTTACCTCTTTCTTTTTAAAGCCCTCTCGCTTTAAAAAAAGAGAGTATCAAGGGTCACATAAGCATAAAAATTATACAAACATCAAATACACTGGTTCTTTTTGCTGTAATCAAGGGATTCAAAGAGAATTCAAAAGTAACAATCAAAAAATAAAATAAAAAACAACAAGGAAAAAAAATTTAAAAAAAGAAAGAAAATTAAAATAATAATAATAATAATAAAAATAGAAAAGTAACAATCAGTGAGACAGGGTTACTTAGTGCTGTAGAAGAAACATGGTCAGGTTTGTTGTTGCTTTGGGTATCCGAGCTATTGTTTCAGGGGAGAGATAGAAGTAAGAAAGATCCCTGGTGTCAGGGAGTTCATTTTTGAAGGCTATTACAGAAATACAAGCTGGAAGGAGACAGCTTAGGTCGTAAGTATAAGATATTAGTAATAGGAAAAAAAGAGGCTAGATCATCTCAAAAATATTTTAGTCAGTGATATTGTGGAGGTTAGACAGTAAAAAGCAAAATGGTCAGAAACGAATTGATTGAGAAAACCAATAACCCAGGAAAGAGAACTAAATGATGGTGAGATACTGAGAAGAGAGGGCATAGGATAAAAGCTTAAGACCTGTGTACCTAATGTTTCAACTTGTGATTCCATGAATCTGCCGTGCCTTCTCTTCATCTGGGATGCAACATCTCTTTCTGAAAGGGGACAGTTCTTGGCACACTGTAGGTGTTTCTAAATCATACTCTATAGTCTCTTCATCAGAAATGAGAGACGTTGGTTGGAGGAGTCTCATCTCAAACATATTTGATGGTAGTAATTAGAGGCTTAGGAAGACTTAACCAAACACCATTATGAAAAATTATGGCTTATTAAAGTCCTCGTATTGAGAGTGAGTTTGCAGGCAGGGAGCTAAAAAAAAAAAAAAAGACTAATTGCTCAATTTTGACTTCTAAGGAAATATACCCTGGTTGTTTGACCACCAGCTACTGGGCTCTTACCATAATCAGCATATTTCTTCTCTGCTCCTAATTTTTGTTTCCAAGTGTTTTTCCCTTTTTTTTTTTTTTTCCGACTCCCTCACTCCTGGCTTGCTGCCCTAAAATATCCTACTGCCTGATGCAACACAGCTTAGCACATAAATCAGTGACACTTTTGTCTCCCAGCATGAAAGCTGTGAAGAGTTTACTCTTTGAAGAACCTGAAAGTGAACTGGAGAGATCAATGGGTGCCACTTTCAACAAAGTGAGTGATTCTTACCTATTCAAGTTTGCTGCTAGAATTCTAGTTTTAAAGGTAGCCGGACAGAAAGCCTCCCAACCATACTCAGTAAAAACTCTATGATAACTATGTAGGGTAAAAATATATAAAATGTAATTGTTTTTCTTGAAGGTGACCTAGTAATATCTTTCATTGAAAATCTGGGGACTGAAACTTCAAGTCAGTTGCAATCATCTCCAGAAATATTTATTATAGTTCTGTAAGTGTCAGGTGCTTTGCTGTCTGCTGAGGATACTATTGAGAATAAGATAGACATAGCTCCTGCCATCATTTTCTTTACAGTCTAGTGGGGAAATCAGACTAAGACTTGATTACAAAATAAATAGATGGTATAGCAAAAAGGACAAAAAATTAATAACATGTTAATTTGCTGACTGAATTTTTTCTTCCCTTAAAAAAAAAAATCGTGGTTTTAAATTTCCTTACAGATTCCATTAACTCTAACAACCTCAGTAAAGTGTTAAGATTTTTTTAGTTAACATTCACAAGTTTTTCCCCCATTGGAAAGCAATGCACTCACTATAGCAAAAGTATTGTTGAAAGGATCCTCAAACGCACCTGTCCCTTTCATCCACTTACCCTCAAGGTACTAAAATGCAAATATGATCACATCCTTCCCCAGCTTAAACATTTTCAGTGGCTTGCTGTCATCGCCAGAATAAGTCCAAGTTCTTTAACATAGCCTACAGGGATTTTTAATCATGCAGCTGCCAACTCGGGCCTTTCAGCCTTATATGCAGCCATCCGGCCTCACCCATCCAAATGCACACTCCACACATACACAGGTAATTCATGCTCCATAACACATTACCAGGAATTCTCTAAACAAACCATGATGGTTCACAATGTCTGCCTTTTACAATCCTATTGCCTGAAATCTCCTCTCTGCCATCTCTGTTTTCCCACTCCTTTCTGCTTTCTCTTTCCTCCTCCTTCCTCCTTTAAGACTTAACTCCTATGTCCTTCCATACTTTCCCAGGAAGTGTTGGAAGAGTTGGTTATCTATCTTTACACTCTTTGTGCTCCTGTGGCATCCTTTACATTCTCTGCTTTAGCACTTTCCATCCTGGGTTTATTCATGTATCTCCTCCACTAGACCATAAGCACCTTAAAAGCAGACACTGCTTATTATATTATCTTTGTGTACCTAGCACTTAAACCAATACCTGACATATAGTACATGCTCAATTCACATTTACTGAATAATGTATTTACCCACAAGAAATTTGTGCCATTAACAGTAGTAACTATTTCACACAAAGCAATGATGCTCAAAATAAAAGAACAACACCAATAATACATTATTTTAAACTATTTTTTTCAGCAACTAAGTATTTCATTTCTATAAGAACTTTCATTGAGTACCAGAAGTTAATCCAGGGACCAATGGATTCAATTTTGAGGATTATTGCCAAACATTAGTAAAAGTAGATTTTTTTTTGCCTTTTTTGGCTAACTGGCTCTAGAGATAAATTAGTCATAAATGCTTTGGGTTTATGGGGTTGTATATAATAGCACAGACTAACATTTGGATTGTCCTTTAAAATAATATTGTTTATAAACGTGAGCATGCACAACATAAAACTGAGAATTTGTAGACAAAGCCACATTTACAGAAAACCTAAAACCTTATAGATGTTTCATGTTTTAATTAAAAATATATATTTCACAATAATCGCCATGGCTTGGACTCAGACTGCAACCTGAAATAGTCCCTGATTTTTATGGCTGGTTTTATGTGGCATATCAGATGTACAATGAAGTCTTAAATGCTTGCTTAGTAAGGAATTTAAAATACAGATTATGTGATTCCTCCTTTGCAAAACTTTCTCTTAAATGCCCTTTTTCTGCAGGGAATTTCATTAGCATGTGCCCTGATCTTGTCCTCTAAGCCCTCATTGCTTTAGACAAGCATGGGTTTAATTGAGAGAAAACCAAGCTGTGACTGTGACTCAGGTGTGAAGGCTGTTTCTCTTAGCAAATTAAAACCAGAGGAATGATTGAGTGTTGTTGTTTTTTTTCCATACCCTTCTGATAGATTTAATACTGCATATTAATTGTTATTCTAGAATCCTCTACTCTGTGATTGTTTTCCCCAGGATCCTATTTAGGGTGATTGATGTTCAGATAAACTTGACGGTTTCACATAAAGAAAGATTAACATGTGCAAGAGCACCAGTTGACAAGATTCTGCATTAGCCTAAATATTAACACATTATTAACAGAAGCTTTTGCAGATTTAACAAGGAATGGCCTGGCAAATAAAATGCAAAGGTGGCAATCAGAAAAATAAACTGGTTTGTTAAGTATAGTTTCAAATATCCTCTCATTGTGATACATGAGCAGATGTACTTTTCAGTTTGCCAGTTAACCCAATTGGGATGAAAAGGTTCTTGATAGTATTCACAGCCATACTTTCTGTTCCCACTATCACCTCACACTGTTCTGACCTGGAAGCTTGGACAGAACAGGTTTGTGCCATATTTCTACTCTTCAGTGTAGACTGTGATACCTTGCATTGATCCTAGACTACCACGTGTTTCTTGAATTTCAATTTCACTGTAATATTTAAGTTTACTTAGTACAAGGGTAAAGTTATTTTTTCAACCAACCCTCATTTTCCTTTCTCCTGTCTTTCATAATAAGTAATTTTTCTTATTATTGAGTACTAATTCTATAAGTAACTTCATGTCCTTTCTGGAATCAGTTAGAACATAAAAACAGGAAGAAACAAAGAAAGAAAGGTAATTAACATTTTCACAGAGGGAGGAAAAGGGAATTGGTCAATTCATTTTTTCAATTGTGCTTCCAGTTTACTTTATATTATCAGAGCATCACTTAACCCAAGACTTCTGCTTTTGGCAACTAACAGTTTATGTAAAACATCTTTGCTAAACTGGACTCCTCAGCGTGAAGCTAGCTCATCTGCGAAATCAAACCACATCTTTATTAACTAAATTCTGTAATGAAGATTGAATTCCTTGCTGAAAAAAAAATTATCTGGGGTATGGATACTAATCTAAAACCTACTTCATGAATTTGTTCATCTTTTCTGCTTCCATCAAACATTAACCAACTAAAGCCATTGTGTGTGTGTGTGTGTGTGTGTGTGTGTGTATACATATAATTGTACCAATTAGTCCTGACTGCACATAGACATATATTCAAGATTTGATTATTTAAGCTAAAAGAAGTGGGGAGGCATGGTACAAAAAATACAAATGAACAAACAATTCAAAACCATGTACATTGAACTGATGAATGCATTACATATTTTTCGCCCTGCTAAGTTACCTTATTATGTATTGCTTAATTCAATAATGAAATTACCTTATATTTCCTTATTTCACCCAGGCAATAACAGGAAAAGCAGGTCTAGATTCATAATGGGCATTGGACAAAGCCAGTATACCATTTAATGATTTGGTCATACTCTTTTGTTTTTCTCTATTTTTAAATATTTATCACCTAGCTTAGACATCCCCCATACTGTTGCTTGAATGTTCCACAGTGTCCAATACACATATAGAGATATAGTCCTCACAATTATCAATGAAAGCATTCATTCTGTCAGTCATTTCCTGTGATTCAAAACAGCTGGAAGGCAGACAACCCATACTAAGGGTAATTCCAACTTTTTCGTTTTCTTGGAGTTTGGTTAGTTATTTAGTTCTTTGACTCAAACTTCACTGTGGCTTTCTAGCTTTGATCATCCTTTGTACTGCAGTAAATTATGCAGTGTTTTTCAAACTTTAGTGCACAAAACTCAATCATTTGGAGGGCTTTTTAAAATTCAGATTTCTAAGTCTTACCCCCAGAGTTTCTGATTCAGTAGGAGGTCCAATAATTTGCATTACTGTCAAGTTCCCAACTGATACTACTGCTGCAGGTCTGGGGATCTCACTTTGAGAATTGCTGGTGTAGAAGTAGTTAAGAGCCTGGCTTCATGGGTTTAAACCAGCTCTGGAATTTCTGGCTGTGTGGCTTAAGGCAATAACCTCCTGCCTCAGTTTTCTCATCTGTGATTTGGGACTAATACCAGCAAGCTGCTTTTTAGAATTATTTTGATTATTAAAAGAGGTGTTAATTTAAAATACTTACAGCCACATCTGGCCCCTAGTAATAACTAAATAAGTGTTAATAATAATTGTTATCATTACTACTACTGTTATTGTTGTTATCATATCATCATTATTTATATTACTATTATTTGCAAATATAGGTCATCCAGAGAAAACACAAATGAATTAGCACTTAAAAAAGAGCAGCAATGCCTGTCTCTGATACACTTGGCAACCTAGACACTGAGAGAAAAAGACTGTTGATAAACTTAATCCCCAGAGTAACAGAGTGGAAGGTTCTGGGGAAGAATATGGACGACTACATTACAATGGATGGCAGGAAAAGAACATAGGAAAGAGATGAGAGAAAGGAGACCAAGGTGAAACGCTTCGACTTTTCTCTTATATGCCGATGCGAGGCTCACATTAGGTAATCAGGAAATACACATGGCAGGTCTAATATCATTCAGCTGTTCATTCAGGCCCTCAACTACAAGTGAGCATACAGTAGTAAACAAAATAAACAAAAAAAAAGACATATTCTCTGCTCTACTAGAGTTTAAAGCTTAGTTTGGGAAAGTCATATAATTCCATGTAAAAATGCATGTGTGAACGATGTCAAAGAAGAAAGTGTCAGTGGTTCCTAGAAGTTTAGTGACACTTCTCTGCAAAATCAAGGCTTGAGCAGAGATCTGAAGGGCAAATAGTATAAGAGAATAGCTGTAGTGCATAAACATAGCAAGTTAAAGAAATAGAAATTTCCCACTTTCTGGAAAAAATATAAAAGGAAAATAAGTAGCTGATTTTCAATAAATGCCCATTGAGTGAATAAATTACTAATTAATGATTATGTGTAATATAAATTAAATAATTCAAGTCCCAACTTGGTAACTGTATCTAATAGAAATGCTTTTAGTACAAGTTACAGAAAACTCCACTTTCTAGGGCCTAAGTAAATGGGAATTAATTTTTCTAATATAAAAGTAGTCTGGAGGTAAGAAACTGCTGGTGTTAGTTCAGTGCCTGAACACCTCAAGGTCCATGACCCTGCAATTCCCTAGGCTTTTCCATTCTGATTTTCACCTCATGGTCACAAAATGGATGCTGTATTCAAGGCAGGAAAGGGATACAGGGCCATGCCCATTGTATTGTACTTTTTCACATCAGTAAAGGGAAAGCATACCTGATAACTATCTACTTTTACCAAATAGATTTCTGTGTATAAGTGTCATTGACAAGAATTGAGTCCCATAGGAAGTATTTGAGTACAAAATCAGGGTTTTGTTAGCAAGGACAAAGGGGCAATGGATATTGATTAGGCAATAATAGTTTTTCCAAAATAACACACATGATTGTGGCTAACAGATGCATTTATATTTATTGAATTATAAATCTTGGAATTTGGTAAAGATAAAAATGAAGACCGATATAGGCTTCTGGTGTCTTTATCCCTGGACTGGGGAATTTCAAAAATCCACAAAATTTCATTCGGGCTTTTATCCAGAACGATGATTATTCTATTTTGACAATACAAAATGGAATTCACTCTTGGCCCTAGAGGTAGGTAGGGGGCAAGAAATCAATAGGACATTGAGCACTCATTGGAAGTAAATTATAGTTTTTCTTTTGGAAAAGTTCAAAATAATTGTGAATTTAGTATTCACTTGGTACCTATGATAATGGAAAACATTAATATGTTTTGAAGTGAAAATCAACATTATCAAGCGCCAGGCATTTTGATGAGTCCTTTGGTTTTATATGTTTCAATCCTCACAATGCCTGTTTTCTGATGGAGAAAAATAGGCTTACAGACATAAAATAACTTGCCTAAAGACACATACTTTCTCTAAGAGTCAGAGTCAAACACATGATTGCCTGATGTTCTAGAATGTCTGTTTTTGACCATTTTCCCATTTACATTTTAATTTAGTAATTCTTTCCAGAGGTAACATTTCATATCCCTTGTGGAAAAATTACAATTATTACTGACGACATCATTGATGTTGTCTCTGCTTTAAAAATAATTTGAGATAGAGCTAAATTTCAAACATCCTTTTATTTTTTATTTTAAACATGACTGTAATATGTTAAAGCACATGAATATTTTGGGTAAACATTTCCTTTTTTAGCATATGTTTGAATTTCAGATGGTGTTCAATGTGATGATTCTTAACTATCCTTGTTTTCTCCTCTTCATTTCTCTATAGAATGCCAATCTCAACTTTCCCTCTTCAAAAGAAGATATTTCAGGCATATACCTCCAGCCTAATATCTTTTGCCTCACATACCCAGAGACCATGAGGAATTACATAATCACTCAGTCCTCCTGCTTCCCCTTTTATACACCTTTGTCCTAAGGATTCTCACACTTCTGTTGCAATCACTGGCTTATTTCTTCTGTTCCTTCAAAATGTGTATGTAGGCTTATGTTGTGCCAGGCACTATGTTGGACTATATTTGTGTCTCCCCGACCCTACCTTATTTTCTTGAGGGCAAGGACTGTATCTCGTTTATCTCCTTTCACTCTGCTCCCAACACATATGAAGGGTCAAAAATGGATTGTAGAAAAGAAGTTGTAGAAGTCAAGGACAGAGTGAAATGTAATGTAAAAAGGCACTGGAAATGTGATAAATGAAGAATGAGATTATCTGATGAAAAAAACAAACTGCTAAGGTGATGCCCATTATTGTTCAGTCTTTATGACCTATGCAATTTGACCCAGAATAAAAGAATATAATGAGTTCACTGATGAATAGATAAATTCATGTATGGCAACAACAAAAGAGAAAGCCATAAGGTATTGGATCTTTCAAAGAAGCAAATACTAGAACTGAACTCTTGTTGGAAAAATCTCTCCCTATTTTAACTGTAGATAAAAAGTATCACTGGGGTTAGAGGGAAGAAAAAGAAAGGAATAAAGCTTAATAATTAATTATTAGAGAAGAAGAGAAGAAAATGTGAAGGGAGAGAAAGATCTTAATGGTTAGAATTGCCAATGTACCCAGAAGTTTGTGTAAAATGATACACCTTGTAAAGAAAAAAAATATTAGGAAATAACTCAAATGACCCTCAGTGGCTGAATGATTAAATAACTAAGGTATAACCATAAAATGAAAGACTACTAAGCCATTAGGGAAAAAAGGTAGATACATATAAGCATATATGTGCCTCCCATGTCTCAGACTTTACATGCATTTTCATAACCACACTATAAGTAAAATACTGATATCATCCCTCTTTTATAGATGAGGAAACTAAGGCCCAGGAACATAAAGTAACTTGTTTGAGGTCACACAGCTCATAAGTGGAAGAATTGGGATTTAACCCAGGCACTTATTTGCTTAACTGCTGAGCTATACTCAGGAAGAAATGGTCAAAACTCACAATAAAATGAGCAGTGCATATGTTAGTGGTCCTATTTTTGTAAATGTAATATGGAGCTACAAAGAAAGAGTGAATAGAGAAAAATAAAAAGTTAAGGCAGAAAATGAGGCAATGAGGCAATCCAAAACACCTTTTTTTTTTCTTTTCTTATCCTCTTCCTTTTTTTCTTTCCTCCTTTGCCTGTTTTTCTTTATTTTTTCCTTCTCTTCCCATTTTACTTGTCTTTTATTTTGTCTTTTTTCTTTTCTCCTTTTTTATATTTATTATTATAATAACTATTTATTACTATTTTTTCTGCTCTTTTCCTTCCCTTTTTTCTTTCTTTTT